>JACMIF010001055.1:0-22793 GCA_014805445.1 Diplogasteroides magnus
AGTCCATGATGACATAGGTGACCATACCTAAAACGAGTTCCTCGCTAGCAAACACCACCTAATGAACCAATGTGACAAGACTTATGCAACAACCTAATACTTGTTTACAGTTCTATTCTTTCCTCCCCTCATGTGGCATCAGTGCTCATACATATTTTGTTCTGCCACTCTATTCTCTGTGACTGTGGAGAGACTTTTTACTTGCTTCAACCCTCATTACTATGAAAATCAAAGAGGACTGCGGATCATTCTTCTGGCAACGACATTTATGGTTCGTTAGAAAATATATTTAAATCACTGTCCTCTTTCTCAGATTGCGTACACCGTTATCATTTGTTATGCTCTTCAACTTGGTAAGAACTACATTCTCTTTGATAGTGTCTGTGGTTACAGATCTAAAATCGATGTTGGTGCTATGCATATTTTATATCTGTATTTATATTTATGTTGGTATAGTACCTACATATTTGTTGAATTCAAATGATTCAGAGAATAGTCGAGACATTGCCGTCATGATTTTCACGGGATTGGAGTTGATTACGATGCTCGTAGGCACATAGGCACAACTGTTTGTGATGAATCTGCGCCTTTTAAGGTCGCACTTGGTTCAATACGGTTAGCTAAGAGTGTCTACAAAACATCTCTCGCTAAGCTGCCATTGAATAGTCGATACCAGGTACAAAACATTTGAAAAAATCTGCTCGATAAAAAAACGATACTACACGCTATTCAAAGAGAACACAGAGTACTCGAAAAATATATTTGGTTCACATGCAAACAAATTAATTGACTTTGTTAAAATTTTCGATTATATTGTTGTATTTTCAGGTGAGGGAAGTAATCGAACTGACTCGCGCCCTTTTACCCGTTGACGTTACAAGTCTCGTTCTCAAATTGACTGTTGCTGTACTCGCTTGGGGATTCTTTGCCGATGGATCGGGAACCGTGTCCCAATTTCATTTCATCATACGACTTGTTAGTTTCTGCTAGATGATTTAACGATATCCCGATCAGGGTTGGAACAGAAAATATTTTTTTTTTGAAACAGAAAGCAGAAATTTCTGTTTTCAAAAACCAGAAAAAAAGAAGAAATTTTTTCACGTCAATTTTAGTTAATAAAATTACCCGAGAAATTTGTTTTCTTAATTTTTACGCCGTTTACAGTCAAAAATGCACCATTAGAAACATTTTCGTACAAAGTAAATATTTTTTTAAAAAATAATCGGCAAAGTTCCATAATTTCTAGTTCTCACATGATTTTGATGTCAGAATACCTAGTGTAAGACGCCATTTTAAGTTCAAAATATCTAGTGCTTAACTTTTCTGTTTATCAAAAATTTTCTGTTTTCGCTTAGAAAATTTTCTGCTCGAAAAATGGCCAGAAAACGGAAATTTCAGAAACAGAAATTCCCAGCCCTGATCCCGAACATCATGGAATAATACCATTCATAAATACAATAACACTAACAATAAAAGTCTAGTCTAGACTGACATAGAACTTCAGCACTAGAGTAGGCATTCAGGATCCTTTGCAGATCGCCGCGCTAGCGTAACCCCATACGAGACTATTCCGTTGGCCTCGCATCGAAGCGGCCGACCGACCGCGCATAGTGGACGTTAGACAGAGGAGTGATTCGCGAATCCCAACTCATTTCACCCCAACTCGCGATTCAGAATGGTCGTTCCGACTCGCGGCTCGCATTTTCATAGGCAAATGAAGGATTCGAATCAGTGATCCGGATCACTCGCGATCCACAATGCCTACTCTATTCAGCACGCCATAGTTTTGTCATAGCCGGATGTTAACAACAAAATGATCGAACGATGCTTACCCATTGACCATAATTCACTAACAATGAAATGAATATTCGGAAAATGTTTACCAAGCAATAGTCAATGGAATATTACTTCTCTTCAGGTCTGCATCACAAATTGTCTGGCTGAGTCAACTCTGCTTATTGTAAGATATAGAAAGTTTCTCAAGAAGCTTCAGAATTTCTTGAACTTGAATAGGGAACGAGTCCATCCGATTCACAAGAATATTTCCATGAATGCATCGGAACATTATTTCGACCAGCTGAGAAAAGATTGGGCGTAGACTGCCTCACATTCATTATCTGTTATTGTTTTGCGTGTCTATCATAAATAAATATATTATTATGTAAGGTGCTATACATGCCAAATGCTCTTTTCATTTGGTTATACCTTCGTGTACTTTCGTGATTGCATGCGATTTCTCGTGTGAAAGACCAGACCACAATGGGTTTCTGAGCCATAACGTTGAAAAGCAAAAGGATGCGCCGTCATTGTCACAATCAGATGGCGCTCGTGATGTCATATCAGCATTAATGATGTGCATATGAACCATTATACATATAATTCTCAGAAGGAATCATTATTCCGATAAAAGATAGGGGACGAGAGAATATGATCATAAACCAGAAACTATCGTGACAAAATAATAAAAATGTCTCGATAAAGTGCAGGAAATAACCATCGGTGGATACGTGAATAACCATACTTGGCAGCGAAAAAACACGAATGTTTTTAACAATGCGTGACAAATTATATTTTGTATCCGTCTGGATGACTATAAACACAAATAATTGTTTATAGCCTGACGCCGATGAGGAGGCGGGCCGAATAATTGTACAGAAAAGATTGTACTAATGCCCATCCCACTCCATTCATGACATTACATGCAACTTCTTATGTACTCGAATTGTCTTCCTTCTCTGGAATGAACACTCATTGTGGTCGCAATCATTCTTCTCATTGTACTCACGCGATTTCTCATCACTTCAGTACTTCACTATGTGTGCTAGTCAGTTTTCACTCTACACCATCAATAACTTTGTATAGAAAACTATACTTATAAATAAAGTTTTGAAAAAAAATTGCTGTAGGACTCTAATGTTGCTCAACACACTTGGTCTATTCTCAATGGCAATGTCGCATGCAGTCATGTTGTGGTGGATGCTGGATACGAATCAGGCCATAGACGCTCCACAATGTTTTTTTCGATTTATAGCCAAATATAATAATCAGTTATTTTAAAGCTTGTATGTTTTTTTTCTGTTTCTCATTCTCAATTGTCATATAAACCTGCGCGCGTACATACGCTTACCAGATACGATTGCCATTTGTTAGAATGTTGACCGTGGCAACGAAACATCACCTTTCTGCATTTTCGTTGTGACGAGAACGCAGGCTTTGATTGTATCAACAGTGGAACCATTTTGTTACGAAGAATTTGTCGCGACCGTCGTATTGCATTCACATGAGTACGAAGGAATAGCCAGAATCAATAACGGAGGTCAGAAAAAACTTGAAATAGCACGAGAAAATAGCTGAGGTACTCCGTCAGCAAGATTACGGAGCTTAAAGTTACTAGGCATGCCGGTTCAAAATAATTATTGATATTTTAGTCTTAGAATCAGAGTGATTCCATCTTCCTCATTCCATCTCTCTTTTTCTGTTCCACAAGTGTGTGTTGTGGTTGGACGGGAGAGACATTATCGAGAAAACGAAGAAAGATTATTCTAATCACTCCTGAAGTCATTTCCATTCATTTCAGTTTCTAGTGAACAGACCAACCTCTTCTGTAGGCGCGAACGTTATAGAAAACGACGAGAGGATCGAGGAAATTGTACCTGGACAGTGTAAATTCAACATTGATCATAAATTTCTCTCACAATGGGCCGACGATAGGAAGAAGATGGAAGAAGTAGTCCATATCTGCATTGAAGAGGGTGCCCACAATGCCTATTCCAATTGGAATCTGGACTATCACAGATGGTACAAGTGACTGCAATTTATGCGTTAGGAAACAATTCTAAATTTAGGAATTAGAATTTATAATTATATAATTTTAATTATATTTTCTAACATTTTAATTTAAATGTGAATTAATTTGAGAATTAGAGTCTAAAAGTTGGTACGATTCCCACCTGCAAGTATAGTGAATGAGCGACTTGTCGCTGTAGTGAATCCCTTGCCGTCGTTGCTCGTTTTCTAATAATCTGCAATTCAGTGGTTCCCAGTGACCGATTTCATAATCATCATTCTTGAAAAGTTAATTATATTCTGTTGAAATTCGCCTGAAAGTTCCAGAAATATCTATTTTCTGCAACCTTCGAAAAATTGCGCTAGAACAAGGTGCAGAAAGAGTTGTGTTTACCCTAGCGCCGACATTGATGACAGCTGTTGAAGCGAAGAGTACAACGGCTAGAAGAAGGAGACCAGCGATTAAGAGCCAGTTAGTTAATGAGCCATGCTGAATGAAAGCAGGTGTGTCAAAGTTTATAAAATCGGCTGTTTTTCTATATTCACTTACTTGTATTGGTGATACTAGAAAAGCGGATCTAGGGGAGAGATGTCGGACGAGTACAGTGGATACTGACTTGCATTCACCTAAATATAATGAAGACTGATTCGAGCGAACGATCAGATATTTCGCGACTTCTGCCCGCGATCTACGCATATGACATCGATCTTTCCGGTGACGTTACTCTGTCCCGATTCCCAACACTGGTTCAACTGATGTTGGTAATTGACCATTTTCCGTTTTTCGGCCGTAACTTTTTCCCCGTTGTCTAATTTCATCACGAAATCGAGTCACGAAAACATGAACCTATTATGTAGGAGAGTGGCGGATTCCCGAAGGGAAAAGCAAGAATACTGTAAGATTTGCTAACTTCCTTCTTCGTAGCACATTTTCATTCTTTCATTGGTGGGGGCAAGTTGCAAGAATAGTAGAATTGTAGCAGACATTGACATTAGAAATGCGGAAAACGGCATGGCTATAAGAGTATACGACCGAATCTCGGAGTTTCTGCAATTCAGATGTATTATAGGTAGATGGATATTTATTTGTATATTTCTTAATCTTTTCCTAAAAGAAACTAAATGTCTATCTATGTCCACCTTCGCATCATCAGAATTCGATAAACCATTTGCGTGGATAAGAGGGCCTTGCTGGGCACGAAAAATCCTGAAAATTTAAACGTAAACCGCTAGGAATAAGCATCGTAAAGGATCAAACCAATGAACGCGTAGAGCACAACAAATATGGCCGTTTGGGACATTGGAAAAAGTGGATCTCCACTGAAAATGAAGAATCCTCCATGGAGATGAATTGTCTGAACAAAGGTTGTTTTGGACATTTCAGAGGCACTGAAACAGAAAGTTACCGGTTTTGATAGCAAAATTGTAGCAGAGATAAGAATATTGCCGACGGAGAGAATGCACTGCATAATCTAAGCAGACAATACAATCAGTAACATAGATCGAAGGAAGAATATTATTTGGTGGTAGAGGAATTTCCTCTGAGTCTGAGGCCCTTGATCGATCTTTTTATGAGGTGATATGAGAGTGTGGTAATTCATTCATCTTCGATGAGGGTATTCGTAGGATGTTGCCATCAGTGACTTTATTGTAATTGTCATTCGTTCAATCTCCACGGGGCAAATACATGTCACATGAGAGACATAATCGCTCGGCGAAATTGGCCAAATAAAAAATCGTAAGTCACTGATAGCAATACCCTTGGTTGCAGTTCTGCTTCTCTCATTTTCCTTTCCTCTTTCATTGGGAACGGTCCGACAATTCCTAGGAATTCTTCTTCCCTCAACTTTAACACGAACCTTGTAGTAGCTTCCCATATGAACAGACGAGAATCGAATTATAGCAAAAATTAGTAGACTGTTGAAGAAAAAAGCAAATACAAAGCAGAAGATAGTGCTCCAGAATGCAATCTGTTCGAGCTGAACGTGTATTTTCGGTTTCAGAGTATTCACTGTTAACTGACAGAAGGCCAATTTGTGGCTTACATTATTAATGAAAATAAGAGGGAAAGCATACCACGAGTAATGGTACGTCGACTCCATAGTCTTCCATTCAAGAAAGATACCACAATGGAACAAATTGAGTGAGTGGTTCCTCGTCGATACTTCTTGCCTGCAGCGAACAGCAACTAACTCTAGCGGAAATACCCAATAATAGAATGTGCGAAGAGGAAGAAAATGGGGAGAAGGTCGGGTCAACAAAACGGATACAATGAATCCTTTCAACTTTCAAATGTTCAAACTTTCAGCATTCGATGCCTTGCCTTTCCTACTGCGTGAAAATGAATAATAATCATTCCAAAACGGTGAAAATATACAAACATAGAATTGCATAAACGAATCTTCAGTTTGGCGAAAAAACGCTTTCTGTCTACACGAATCTTACGTAGATGATCGATTATCACGAAAGACCTGGATGTCAATGAAGTACTTTGAGCGGGGGCATTCAGACAAATGAAAAAAATGTTTTATCCCCGCAATTGACGCGAGCGCCTTTGCATTGTTTTCGCCATATTACAGTCTGGTAGAACGTGAACTAACTTCATTATATCTACATTACATGATCACTAACCAATTTCTGAATCTCATGAAGGAGGTAGTTTTTATTTTCAATTTCTCGAATTGTATTGCACTATTCGTTATCATGGGAAGACTTTCCATCGAATGGTACTATTATAGATGCGTACAGTTATTATGTACTTCAGTGAAAAAATTTCTCGGGAAAATTACTGAAAATTACTGAATTAGAGTAATTTGACGAATAAAGACACCACAAAATACGTTGGAGTTGTACATATTGTTGCATTGAACCCCTACTATGCTACTCAAATCGCGACGTAAAACAAATCAGAATGAGAAAATGATGATAATTGCTTCATTGCCAGGCCATGCAAAATAAGCCGCAAATGTTCATGTAAAGCGGAGCATGCCGCTGTTATCAGCGGATTGCGTATAACTGAAGAAAATATGTCTTATATTAAGATTTACGAGAAGTACCGTTATGATCTGCTTTCTCAGAAGATCTGTGCTAAAACTAGAGGAAAGCACAATAAAGGTTAAATTTACAAGCCACTTCTTGGCTGCTTGCGAATTATGCCCTTTCCTATTCTCATTTTAATGTTATTGTATCCATTGCGTGTGAATCATTCTGCCTGCCCTTGTTACAATCGCACACAAGCACAACTGAACAGAATGCACAGTCTGACGAAGCAATTATTTTGAGGAAACTTTCCTTTTTATACCCAAATTTCTATTTGCCCTTGCGCCTGAACAAGCAAACCATTCCTGAGAGGGTATAATGGATGAAACTATGCGTTAGTTTCATGCACATCATTAACTGCCGATTTCCCGGGAACTTATAACTACCGCTATGAAAGACATTTGCAACTGCCGATCGGTCCCCGCCCGGTCTATTCCGCGCTGCATTGATTAATGGCTATTCTGTCGTAGGCAAACAACGTAACATTTTAAAACATTAGATGGTATGAAATTCATGACATCGTTCATAACAGAACCCACTGTGGCACCTTGGGAGAAAATGAGAGCATGTATCCCAATTGGCTTCATTACATGATCTAACTCAAAATTTAAAAAGGGCATTTATCCGACAACACAATTATATAAGCTTCATGATGAAATTGAGATGAGTGACGAACACTGTTAACATAAAAATCTGATTGACTTGGTGGAAGATATTGAAAGAAAATTATTTTATGAATGGCCAATTATGTCATCTTTTGTTTGACTGACCGAAATACGTCTAAAAAATACAGTTCTTCAAAACAAAATTACTGAGGGGACGACTTTCTCTTCCTCCGTCGAACGTACTTTAGTAGAAATATCATTCAATCCTGAATAACGAGCATTAGCATCACACCTCATCGTCAATTAGACCGCCTAAAGGACGATCATAGTGAAAAACAGACAATGCCATGTTAATTATTGTGGGAAACCAACTTGATATTCTGAGTACACGCACTCCATCTGGCTGACGACTGTGCACTGTCAAATTTGCGTGCTATTTCGTCGTTCCTCTGACCATTAGCCATGATTTTTAATAGGTTTCACGCTGAACACATAGAAGCTGACTTTCAACTCCGTTTACCTCAATAATACAATGCATGCAAATGGAAACGCACACCATAACGCCCTTTTCATTTTCATTCCATTACGCCTGGATAGTGTTTGAAGATCGTCTCTCAGCGGAAAAATTGTCGATATTTACGTGCTTTAGTTTCTTGTTTACACTAAGATTAATTAAGAATCTATTGAAGAAGTAGACCTCGGAATTTTTATATTGTCGAAGAAAATTACCGTACATGAAAATCACATATTTTAGTTTGAATTCCTCATTAACGAGAAGTCAGTGACCATATACTTCCTGAATTGAAATATTGCTTGATAGAACAGAAATAAACAAGTAAATGTATCTACTTGTTGAATCGATTTATTCAATGCAGTGATGCTATGGCGGTGGTTTGGTCAAAAACATTCAAATCCTTGATGTTACCGGCGAAACATCACACAGGGAGGTAAATGTGTGAAAGTTCCATTCGCTTTTCAATATTCAGTCACATTTATTTAATTTTCTCTTGATTTGGGAGATTAATGCTGATTGGTATTTCGCCGTACAATAAATGATGGGGCTTCAATTTCACGTTTACGCAAAAGTTGTGTCCGTTTCGGCCATTCTTACTCTGTCTCCTTTTTGAATGTCCTGGAACATATAGTAATTAGGGTGGACAAAGCAAGCAATTCTGCTTGGATAAGCGCGGCGAGCGGTCCATTCCTTCCCAAGCGCTTGCGAGAGCGGTCATTTTTCCCAAGCGCTTGTCTAATTCGCAAGCGCTTGCGAAACATGCATCAAGGATCATATTTTGGTCATGGATATTTTGGAGCAAAGGAGCTAAGGTGCAGAATTGAATGCCCGATCCGAAGGGCCAGGACCCGTTGCCTGAGCGCGCTTACCCTCTCCCTCAGTGCTCAACAGCCTCGAAAAAGTTCATATTTCAAAATATAACAGGAAAAAGGATCGAAAGGGAAGTTCTAGTCGGATATTTGGAATATCTGATCATTTTCCGCTCTCTCCCCGGCGACCAAGATCCAGGATAAGGCAAAATATCCTACTGTAATATATCTCGGCTTTCTTCGGGGTTGCTGTGACTTGGGAAGTTGGGAAGCGCGCTCGGGCAACGGGAACTGGCCCATCGGATCGGAAATTCAATTCTGCACCTTACATCTGTTGATCCCAAAGCGATATGACCAAAATCATAAGTTGACGGAATGAAAATGTTTCGCAAGCGTTGCGAAAGATTTCATTCTTCGCAAACGCTTGCGTTAGCCCGGCCAACCGCTCCGTAATAAACAAGCGCTTGCGGAATGGCGTGCTTTGTCCACCCTAATAGTAATTAATCAAATGTTGTCTTCTAATTTTCATTCAATAAAGGATTATATCTATGTTTTAAGAAACAAACTAATAATAATGTGTATGGGAAGCAATATGATATCGATCAGGCATACAGTTTGAACGAAATAGAACTAAACAGTTCCTTTAGTAGAACGGCTAGGACGGTCTGTGCAGGCAGCAGTATCGACACCGCAATATTTCAACTGTATATCCGTCTTCGTGTTCTCCGAGCATCCTATGCTGCAGAGTACACTGGCTGCACGGTTGCGATGATTATTTATGCTTTTTGTGTACTAGTATTTGCTCACTAAAGGAAAATCAAAGCTTCTTGAATACCTCTGAATCTAGGAGATTATTCCCTCCGAAAAGCCAACTTTCATCGTTCTTTGCACTCAATCATCCGAGTGTGCCGAGCTTGCGACTGTTATGTAACTGCTTTGTCCCTGACGAAATCTCGCCCTCGTGCACCCAAATAGAAGAGAAGAATGAGTAGTGGAGGGTATAGAGAAGACAAGATAGCGAGTGTGCCTCCTGCGTACCTAAGTGTACTCCCGCTCCCTCGGCTGTGCATGTCTCTCTATCTTGAACACACGCCACTCTCGTCGTCTGTCCTCTCCCCCTTCACTGTTCTCTCTCGTCATGGAGAGACGATCACCGGGGAGGGAGAACAATTGTGGAAGAGAGTTCAATGATGTCTGGTTCCCCCTCCCTCTACTCTATTTTCCCTCATAAGTATTCCCAATCGTTCGTTCATCAACAATCGTAGCGTAAAAATACGAGTTCCGCATGATTTCCCCTGATGAAATGCAGGTTCCAAGATCACGGTGACGAGTTTCCATTGAATCTTTCGCAAGGTTCCGTTCACTCTCTTTCTCTCGCCTCTGTCACTGTCTGATAACTGAGATGCGTAGATAAAAGCCGCGCTCCATGCTTTGCATCCTTGCAGACTCATATTTGCCATTTGATGCGAGAGCACGCAGTGATCAACGTCGTTGTTTGTTATTCATGCTATCGCCACAGATTTCGAGCCTCATTCGTTTCTGATTGACTCCAGTTCGTTTTCAGACGGTGTCACAATGACTCGTCTCCTCTTCTTAGCAGCTGCACTCTTCACTATCGTCCAATCCTACAATGTGGCCATCTTCGCCCCGGCAATGGCCAACAGTCAGGTACTTACTTATAATTCGAATGAGTTGTCATGTTTCTGCTCCGTTTCCTTTCCTTGACCGGCCTCCTTCGAGTGGTTATAAACAGCAGAGCATGAGGGGAAATGATAACAAAAACTATATACGTCATCATTTAGTGGTAGTTCCCCGTATCTCTAATTTATAGAAGTGCTTTTGTTTATGTTTCAATAACGAAATATGTAGGCATATCTAATGGAACGAGAAAAATGTGGCTATGTTCGAAGTTCGAGCGCGAAGTAAATTCGTACATTCCTCTAGCGAAGAATTCTCCTCAGATTCTATGGAACAAGCGAGTCGGTGAGGAATTGATGAATGCCGGACACAATGTCACAATCTTCATGCTGCAGCTCATGGAGAAGGAATTGCCCAAGGTTGACATCCATCCCAAAGTGCATGGTGAGCCATTTATGCAGCAAAATTTCATGTATTGTTAGTTCAAAAATGTAACTTCTATATCATATAGACTACATGCATTTATCTTGCGGCTGAGATAAAATGCCGAAATTGAGAATAATAAGAGAATAATATATTTTCTCAGTGGTATACGTAAATGCATCGTTCGGCATGGACGGAGAAGAAATGATGAAGATGCAGAGTGTCATGGCATTCCAGGTACTAGAGAATATATTTGGGTGCTAATTCGGTTATGTTTCATTCATCCTATTTATATCTCCAACGTTTTGGTTCTCGTGAACTATAGCCAATCTTAATACTACTGAAATCAAGGAGTAGCAAATAGGGATTTGAATCTCCTCAATTTCTTGCGAGCGCTCGTTGCCGTTTGACTTCCCATTAATTCCCTGGAAGGGAAAATTCTTTTTCATTACTCACTCCCGAAAGTAGCTTCCCGTGAGAAAATTTCGAGTTTTCTCACGGGAAGCTATTTTCGGTCTCATTCCAGAACCTCCCCCTCTGGGATTCCCGCATGCGTGCTTCCATGGCAAGGTTCGGAGAGATGTACAAGTCGTGCGAAGGTTGGTTAACCCATCGCCTGACCCACCGTACCTACCGTAATCTTCAGTGATGATCACCAACACTTCATTCCACAATCTGATCATCGACTCGAAGTTTGACATTGCCTTCTCTCACATGTACAACTACTGCTCCATTGGAATGATTCATATAACGAGTGAGTTTCATCCTATTCATTTTAAAAAGTCTTAATTCCGGGATCAGAGGGTTATCCATGGTGGGTATGTGGTCCTGCCGGTGGACTGCTGAGCCAGTCGAGTAGGAGTTACACTCTGGTGTTCCAAGCGTTTTCTCCAGGGGTTTGGTTCGGCTGTTCATTTATCCCTTGCTTTATTTATTGAAACTATTTAGTTTGGCTATGTCTCTGAAACACGTACACAAATCTTACCGATCTTTTAAAAGCTAGGGTGTAGAAATTGATTAACGAATCGAAAGCGATTTTGATTCACTTCACACCGGGACTCCCGGAGCGTATATTGACAAAGTGAGATCCTAGTAAAACTATTTGATTGCAGAGATTCCCACTTGGATCTGGCTGAACAGTGGTGCCCTTCTGGACAATGTTGCCTCCTCGATGGGAGTGCCCCTTCCACCCTCGTACTGTGCGCCAATGATGATGGACTCTGGAGACAAACTGTCATTCATCGAGAGAGTCAAGTCCTTCATTGGACACATGATCTTCAAAGTGACCTTCAAGAGGTGAGTACTCATTATGTTAGAAAATACTGATCAAGTCTTTTTAAAGACTACAAAAAGATGATGAAGTAAAAAAAATTTTGCAGAATTGTTGCCGATCGCGAAACTGAAGTCTTCAGGAAGTATTTCGGGGATGACTTCCCTGATCTAGTCGATGTCGCATCTAAGGTAACTATCATGTTTAAGGAAGCCCTCAGGGATTTGCGTTAGCACTTCCCCCTTACGGGATAATCAATATCTTTTGTTCTCTACGTCTATGGAATTATCTCGCTCTCGCATATCGATTATCCCGTCAGGAAGCGCTTCTGAAATTTCCCCGGACAGCATCTTTAATTGTTTATTATAAATATCAAATCGGCCGCAGCAACATGTGCAATAATGTCGTGAAAGATAAAACTATTTCATGAAACTCAACTAAATTCCATTCAGGCTCCGATTGTTATGGTGAACTCAAATGAACTGTACGATCTGCCTCGTCCCACTCTTCACAAGATTGTCAATATTGGAGGAGTTGGAATAAAGCACAAGGACGCCAAGAATCTCACTGGGGTAAGTTCGCTTCATAAACAGTACGGGATCTTTTCTGAAGCAAACATTGAGGAGTACGGATGTGTGAACTTTAAGGTGAAAGTCTAGCAATATGGTTGTAGGAGTTCGCAAAGCGCACTGAGAAGGCGAAGGATGGTGTGATTGTCTTCTCGTTCGGATCAATCGCGCCAGTCTACCTAATGCCCGAAGCGTGAGTTCTTCTTTTCGAACAGTGACATGTCTCTCCCCCCCCCCATTCTTCACTTCTTCGAGGAGGTTTTTAATGTAATGGGCCTTACAAACGGTGGATTGAGATGATAAGCCTTCGATATCACAAATCTGTCGAATGTAGACCAATCGATTGTTCTGAGGCATATTTGGTAGACTACACAATCCACAAAACGAGAATGCCACACAGTGATCACGCTCAGTTCTTATCAATACGAATCTTTTGTTTGACATCTAACATAGTGGAGTCAATCTCTTCCGAGTTGATCTTGAACTATCGTCAAGTTGGGAGTACGCCTGTAACGCTAGGTTGACGATTGAGCTCTCAGTCAATTACGAGCAGTGTCGTCGTTTCCGGACATCCAATCACGTTTTAGAATGTGTTTCACCTGAATATTTTCAGATGGAAGGTGGCCTACTTCAGCGCATTCGCGGAGTTCCCCAATGTGCAATTCTTCATGAGGTAAAGAACTTTGTTGATGGTGTGTGATTTCGGAAAACGCATATTGGTGCATGGTGAGGTCGAGAATTGGTAAATTGCAGATACGAACACCCCGATCAGATCGCTGACATTCTTCCTTCCAATGTATACGCTGCGAAATGGCTGCCGCAGATGGATCTGCTTCGTGAGTGTTTAGGAACCTTGGAAAAGCCTTAAAAGGGGTTGAAGCAATGCTCTTAAAGAACCAAAACTATTTAGCATCGTGGAAGAAAATTGCATAGCGTAGGGATTTCTATGAAGAGCTGTCTATTTCTCTAGTGTGCTTGGCACTTTAACTAATACTTTATCGGTCAAGTTTCAAGGATTCTATATATTTGAAGATATACCCCTGTGAAAGAAACCCCCGCAAATTAGCCAAAGTGCCAATAATAATCTACATCGAAAGCCGTAACGCTGTGTTGCAGCTGCGCGATCCGGGCACCTGGAACTAATTCTTAATTATACAAACAATTACATCTCTGTTTAATGAATTGTTGTTGTTGCAGAGCACAAAAAGACGATCGCCCTCATTTCCCATGGAGGATACAACAGTGTACAGGTGAATAGAGACATTGAATGTCCGCCGAAACCATCCTCAACTGTTTCAGGATGTCATCCATGCAGGCAAACCCATTCTGACCACAGGACTGTTCGGAGACCAGCTGAGGTCATTTTATGAATCATAATAATTTGTCAGCCTCGGGCAGTTAGTCAAATACCGTGGAATTTGCGCCATAATATCTATAAGTCTATTCTTGCACTGTTTGTTTGATCGTAGCTGAACAACTTCACATAGCATGTTCCTTCTTCAGCAGTTCTGTTTCACAATTTGATTCAGGAATGCTCATCTCGTTGAAAGACTCGGCATTGGCATCAACATGAAGAAGGACGATGTGAGCAAGGAAAATCTGGTCAAGAACATCAGGAGATTGCTGCAGGATAAGAGGTACGATCCTTCCCCTTTTCTGCTACCCAATTCAATTAGTCGGGAAAAAATCATTGATCCAGACAACAATCAAAAGTTTCAGTCTGCAAGAGAACGCAGTCAAGATGCGTGACATGGTTGCCACGAAGCCAATCTCTGCAGAGACTCTACTGGTCCGATGGACCGAGTTCCTCGCCCAACACAAGTCAGTTTTAGCATCTTTAACCAAACGTGTTCCATCTGTATGAAATGGGAGTCGTCAGTGATATGAGCAACATGAAACACATTACTTGGCTTCCTTTAAAAAAAAGAAAAAACCCAGCGAAACTGGAAAATCTAAACACGAAAAATGGTTTTGAAAAATGGTTTTGAGTAACTCTGGCAATCATTATCAATGAGACACAGATTAATTCCGTTCAGAACCCTGGACAATCTCGTTCCTGCAGGAGTGAATTTGAACATCTTCGTGTACCACTCTGTCGATGTCATTCTCTTCCTCTTCTTCGCACTCTTCCTCGTCTTGTTCCTCGTGTACAAGATTGTCAAGTGCACGTGCAGCGCTGCATGCAGGTATGAATTAAGGATTGTGTAGTAGACAGCATTTCATATTTATCTAATCCACTCGGAACGGTTGTCTATCGCTCGTAGAGACAACCGCTCCGCGGAGATTTGACGAATAAGAAATGCACTTTACTACTGTTTTAGAACCCCATCATGAATTGGTTGAGATATGCATTTGTTTAGAATTTGAAAAATTTTCGACGATATCATCAGTCAAAAATAAGCATCTTCTTGTTCAATTCTACTGAAAAAGGTGTAAAATTGCAGGAAACTCGGCTTCTGCAAGTCTCCTCAGGAGACGAAAAAGGAGCAGGAAAAGAAGAAACAGTGATGATCTCATGGGTCTTTGTGTGCATTTCATTGCCAGTGCCATTTCGAGTATTAGGAATCATTGAATCTCTCCAACTGTGATCATTTATTGTGCTTGAATCATCGTGCTTATGTAGATAATAAACCATTTTATGATAACAAGATGGCATTTTAAAAATCACTTGTTTTCTAAAACGAAATGTTCCTAAAATTAAATATTGTGAGAAAAATTGTCGGTAAAGAAGCGGAGGACTCAATCAGACGTTTCCCACTAGGAAATAAAAATGCTGGGCGTGGTGAAATAGCGAGGGATTTGTAAAGGCGCCTTGAACACACATTGATTTCCCATGATTTTCTTCATTCCTAATTCTTAGAGGTTCTGAATGTGATTGATTCGAAACGAAGACTGAGGTATTATTTTGGAAAACGAAATTGATAAAATGAGTACACTATTTCTCAGAAATTACTGCCTCTCTTTGATAACACAGTGGGTTTCCCTTACATTGGAATCATGAAACATATTTGAACTCGTCTGTGAGATTTCGACCAAAATATCGATGAAAATCTTATGAACACAATAACGTTCAGATATGTTTCAAGACTTCTTAATCAATTCTTATAATCAACGTAACTCAACATGAGAAATGGAATATATCTATTCCGTTTTCCACAATGGCTGTAAATCTGCGATATCACAACTGTGTTGAAATGTAGACATTTCCATTGTTCCGAGGCACATTTGCAAAAAATAGTCCCATTCTTCACTGCTGAGATGTGATTTCTGCTGAATGTGATTCGAAATGGTGGATTAGGAAGACAATCCGTCACCATTGTTTCGCAATGCATATAGACATCTCGCGTGCTCCAAGTCACATTTTTGTCATAGACACACTCCACTAACAGAATGCCACACATTGAGCACGCTCGGTTTCTTGGCAGTACGTTGAGCGGAATAGAGATTATATAATCCGGAAATTCAAACGAGGAATTTAAAATGAGGGGATTTTTTTAGATAGTTCGATGGTTGAAACAACGAGTGAGTACTGCGTGAAGGCTGACGATTCGGTGTCTCGCCAACTCCTCGTCCTCTCACCATTTCTGTTGAGGCCAATCGAAGCAGTTTCTGCAAGCCAAGATCACAACCCTCTGCTTCTTCAGGAACGGCTGTAGATTTCTTTATGCGTTCACTATGTTCTAGTGTGAATTCTTCTGAACTCGACTTTGTCCGGATCGGAAGCGTTTCGAAATATTTGTGACGTCTTACGCATTTCTAACTGTCTTTCGTAAGAAACTCATAACTCTCCTATCAGTTCGAGTTGATAACAGCGTCGATAAAAGACACCACTCACTGCCTAGTACGCGCGCGCTGTCAGGAACAGTGACATATAGACATTTCCTGTTCTATTCTGTTCACTTCGCTATTTCAGGTCATTCATGACCCGGCTTTTCTTCTTATTAGCAGCTCTGTGCTGCTTGAGTCAATCCTACAATGTGGCCATATTCGCTCCTGACATGTCAAACAGTCAGGTAGGCACTGTTTGCTTTGATGAATTTCGTGACTTGATCGTGACTTGCAATTAGCCTCAACCATAGCGATGAAGTAAATTTCCTAAGGGTGATTCTTTACATGGGAGAATATTCTCAATCTCAGATTTTGTGGAACAAGCGAGTCGGCGAGGAGTTGATGAAATCTGGGCACAATGTAACAATCTTCTTGCTGCATCTTTTCGAGAAGACGAATCCCAAAATCGACATCGACCCACGAATTCATTGTGAGCAAAATTTGAATTGAATCTATATTTTTTAGCCTTTTCCGGAAAGTTTACTTAGATAATAACTTCACTTCAGTGGCGCACGTCAATGCTTCCACTGGTATGGATGGAGAGAAGATGCTCGAGCTCCAGAGTTACATGGCTTTTCATGTCAGTTGATCATTCTCGAGTATCCATCTCCTTCGTGTTCAGAATCTTCCTATGTGGGATCCGAAGGCGCGCCAGGCAATGGCTTTCTTCAGTGAGATGTACAAGTCTTGTGAAAGTGAGAAAATTGTACATTTTTCAGTCTTGCTTCTCGCCTCTTTAGTTCAGGGAAATATAAGAAAATAAATAGATCTGTCGTCTCGTTTCAGTTCTGGCCTCGAACACTTCTTTCCACAATCAGATAAAGGATTCCAACTTCGACATTGCCTTCACGCACATGTACAACTTCTGTCCCATCGGAATAATACACTTGACAAGTAAGTTTCATCCTCTTTCCTTATGTTTGGTCCAACTTAAAGTAGCTGGTGGAAATTCGCTCAACATGTATCTCACACTTATAATTCATATCTTTCAAGAAATCCCCACGTGGGTTTGGCTGAGCAGTGGGGCACTTCTGGACAATATGGCAACATCGATGGGAGCTCCTCTTCCTCCATCATATTGCACTCCCATGATGATGGACGCTGGAGATAAACTATCGTTCTATCTGAGGATAAAATCATTTATTGGCCATATGCTCATGAAGATATTCTACAACAGGTTGGTGTATTCAACGGCTGATCTCTCTCTAGTGACTCACAATCAGGCTGGATTTTAGTACAGTCATTCATGTCAAACGTTTTCGATTTCAGAGTGACCGCCAACCCTGAGACCGAGGTCTTCCGAAAACTGTATGGAGAGGAGTTCCCGGCGCTCACTGACCTGGCTTCCAAGGTATTTTCATGGCGACTTCTATTTCCAAGTGTAAATCAAGTAAGAATAAACAGAAGGAAACTGATGTGCCTATCATTGTAGCTGTTTCTGCAACGATTATTCTGTTCACAGGCCCCGCTTGTGATGATCAACTCCAATGAACTGTATGACTTCCCTCGTCCGACTCTTCACAAGATTATCCCAATTGGAGGACTTGGAATCAAGCAAAAGGATGCCAAGAATCTCACTGGAGTATGTTGATTTGATTATGTTTCACCGACTACCGTTCAAATTGTTCTGTGCCATTAGTCTCTTTTGAGTGCAAAATCCAATCAAATGTTTCAGGAATTCGCTTCGCGTACAGAAAATGCCAAAGATGGTGTGATTGTCTTCTCATTTGGTTCATTTGCTCCGGTCTACCTAATGCCTGAAGAGTAAGTGTGCATTTGGATCCGGTTTTGTGCATGACACCATCTTTCGCATTACGGATTGTCTTCAATCCACCAAAACTGTCACGATTTTGTAGCCGATTGTGACGAAAGCGATAAGGGCCCTACACGATCAACACACTCACACTTTGATAACGCACTTCCTGTCTCTTGCTTTCGATCAACCAAAAAGACACGAATGATTCAAAGCTCACAAATATGTTTCGAGGGTATTGAAATAGCAATGTACTGGAAGAAGCTTTTCAGATGGAAGCAGGCTTACTTCGGAGCATTTGCGGAATTTCCCAACGTCCAATTCTTCATGAGGTGTGTTTCTAGTGCATGACTTATTGACTTTTCGTTATCTCCAGACACGAACGACCTGATGAAGTTGCAAAAATTCTTACACCAAATGTTCACGCAGCCAAATGGTTACCCCAAATGGACCTCCTTCGTGAGTTCACAGCGAACGAATTCAATGAAATAGATAATCAATCCAGAACATCCAAAGACCCTCGCACTCATTTCCCATGGAGGATACAATAGTATTCAGGTGTGAATGTTTAATGAAATTATTGGAAGAAGCGAAAACACTGATAATAGAGTCTTTACTTCTTCATCTGTTTTGTGAAACATAATAATTTATCTTCTAGGACGTTATTCACGCCGGGAAACCCATAATTACGACTGGACTATTCGGAGATCAACTGAAAAACGGCCATCTCATCGAAAGACTTGGAATCGGAATCAATATGAGGAAGGATGATGTGAGCAAAGAGAATTTGGTCAAGAATATCAGGAGAATACTAACAGACAGAAGGTTTTAATTTATTTATAGAATCCATATATAAGTTGCAATGTTTTAGTCTGCAAGAAAACGCGAAGAAACTACGCGATATGGTCGCCACAAAGCCTGTTTCTTCTGAGACTCTTCTCGTGAAGTGGACAGAATTCCTCGCACAGCACAAGTAAGACACTCTAATTCTTATTATGATTGAATTTCAAAGTCAGCGGTCACTGAAATGTATATAAAACATGAAACGTAATGATAGACGACAAAATGCCGAATGAATTTTCTCCTGTATCATTAGGACATTTTTGTTTATGACTTTCGCGCTTAGAGTGAACATTTATTGTTTCAGAACCCTTGATAATCTCGTGCCAGCCGGTGTTGACTTGAATATCTTCGTGTACCATTCAATTGATGTCATTATCTTCCTCTTCTTTGCCGTTTCAATTGTTTTATTCATCGTCTACAAAATTCTGAAATGCACTTGTGGAGCGGTTTGCAGGTTTGTGTTTATATTCATTTTCCAATAACATTCACAAATTACAGGCGAATCTGTGGATTTAAGTGTTGTTCAAAGTCTTCAGAAGAGACAAAGAAGGCTCAGGAGAAGAAGAAGCAATAGAATGCGGGTAAATATTTTAAAATGCCAATTAGAGATTTACATGTTTTCATTCTGATATATTGTTGATAATAAAGCTTATTTGTCGATCTTACAATGCACTGCTGAACTAGACAAAGAGACACAGAACAGTCTTCATTCACTGAACGATCGAGTTTCATTCTCATTTTTTATGTTCTACTCTTATTTTGCGGCTGATTGACTGTTCACTGAAGCGAAGATATACAATCAACATCATCGTAGCTATGAAGTACAGAAACATCATTCGTCAGACACCAATAATGAGCAGTAAATATTATATTTCCATAAAACGGTGGCATAAATTACTACGATCCAACGAGCATTGTGATCCTGTGAACTTTGCTTGTAAAAATCAAAGAATGACGCTGTGCCAGGTTGTTCATAGCAGGTCAGTAATACACTTTAATGAACTGTGTCGATAGTGTGCTATGAACAATGAAGTGTGTCGCGACCTTGTACGTATCAGCCGTCGCTGCCCCCTTAAATATGAGACGATCTTTAAACAACGTGTGAGTTCTGTGGGACGACTGGCATGCCTCGCTGACTCGTCGACCTCTCACAATTTCCGTTGATACCAATAGCAACCATTCCTCTAGCTAAGTGTTAGCAGATAGGAACGCCGCCCCTGGTCTAGGCGAGGAACGGATGCGGTCAGCCCTTCCCGGGGTATGAAGCAAATGAAGAAAATATAACCGGAGTCTCAGTCATAGTGAGAGTCCCAGTCTTCAGCCAGTCATAGTGGTCGAGATACCTTTCCCTCTTCATTTTGAACCGTTTGAAATAACTGCCTGACACTCCCGTTGTACTTTCTCTATCTGCATCTTTTCTCGGGAATAAGGCGGTCTCATTAATTCCATGACCGTACTCCCGGGAGACATGTTCGACAGCATATTCTTGCTCATAGCCAATATCACACTAAAGACACCACCCTCTGTTTTTTTCAAGAGCATTTTCCTTTGTGCATCTACTACGTTCTAGTGAATTCTTCAGCACGCAACTGTGTCTCGATTGCTTTGAATAATTGTGGTGTCTTGTGCATTTCTGCCTGTTTTTCGTTAGAAACTCATGCCCTCGTATCAATTGATAACTCCATAGACAAAATACACCACTCGCTGTTGCTATCTCCTGCATGCGTACATTATTGCATAGTGCCATATAGAGAGTTCCAATCGGATCGCGAAGTGCATTCCTTTTCTCTTACTCATTTTCGAGCAGTTGTCTCTCGCATCTGATAGCCAACTGCTCGAGAATGAGTTTGAAAAAGGAATGCACTTCGCGATATGATTTGCGCCTCCAGTGCCATATCGTCCAGTTCCAAAGATCTCTGTCACTTTTTCAGGCCAATCGTGATGCGACTTCTCTGCTTATTAGCAACTCTGTGCTCTGGCCAATCCTACAATGTGGCCATCTTTGCACCTGATATATCAAACAGTCAGGTAATCCTTCTGCGTAAATTAGATACAATGCTTCACTTTATTGTGATCATGCTGATAGATACGTGTCTGTTTCACTTGTATTTTTCTAAGGTTTCCAAGTCTGTAAAAAAAGTTATTTCTTATTCATATCGATTATCCGCGTAGCGATTATCTATAAATAGGTTCGATAGACCACAACATCGCAGAGATTACACGAATGAGAAAAACATTTGTACTGTTTGAGAAATTTTAGTATTGTCACTCAATTTTTTTTGAGCTTCTGTGGAACAAGCGCGTGGAGGAGGAGTTAGTGAAGGCTGGCCACAATGTAACCATCTTCCTCCTACAACTTTTCGAGAAGAAGAGTCCCAAAATCGACATAAACCCAAGAATTCATCGTAAGCAATTCAAATTGATTCTATATTTTGCAGCTTTTCTCGCACCGAATCCGTCGTAAATATATTCAAGTTGAAAAGTTTTTTTTATAAATAAAAACAGCTTCAGTTCAGTGGTACATGTCAATTCGTCTACTGGTATGGATGAAGATAAGATTTACGAACTCCAGAGCTACATGGCATTTCATGTCAGTTGGCATCAGTTAGTTTGGATTGAACTTTTCTTCAGAATCTTCCCATGTGGGACAAGAAGGCACGCGAGGCCACAGCATTCTTCACTGAAATGTACAAGTCGTGCGAAAGTGATAACATTCCACCTTCTTCTGTATTGCTCTTTATTTCAGAAAATAATTTCATCTACTTTCAGTTCTGGCCGCTAATACTTCGTTCCACAGTCTCGTCGAAGATTCCAACTTCGGCATTGCCTTCACACACATGTACAATTTCTGTCCCATCGGAATAATTCATCTGACTAGTATGTTTAATAGTCTTTCTTTATGTTCTTCCCTAAATTTTCTAAGGATTGGAATGGCTGTTGCATATTACCATGATCACTTGTAAAATACAACGCCGATGCAAACAAATGAAGGCCTCTCATTACAGAAATTCCCACATGGATATGGATGAGCAGTGGGGCACTTCTGGATAACATGGCCTCTTCAATGGGAGTTCCTCTTCCTCCATCATATTGCACTTTTATGATGGACGCTGGAGACAAACTATCCTTTTATCTGAGGATCAAATCATTCGTTGGTCATATGCTCATGAAGATGTTTTATAACAGGTCTGTGCTTTCAAGAAACCATTCTTCTCGTTAACGGTATGAAACGTTTTCGATTTCAGAATGACCGTCAACCGTGAGACGGAGGTGTTCCGAAAAATCTATGGAAAAGAATTCCCGGAACTAACTGACCTGTGGTCAAAGGTATTCTTTTATACCTGAATCTATAATCATCGAACACGAATAGAAGGACGACGTGAATTAGTTGCATTAGTGTTCTAATATTATCTTCTAAGGCCCCTCTTGTGATGATCAACTCCAATGAACTGTATGACTTCCCTCGACCGACTCTTCACAAGATTATCCCAATTGGAGGACTTGGAATCAAGCAAAAGGATGCCAAGAATCTCACTGGAGTATGTTGATTTGACTGTGTTTCAATCTCAGTTCAAATTCTTCTGTGATATTAGTCTCTTTTGAGTGCAAAATTCAATCAAATGTTTCAGGAATTCGCTTCGCGTACAGAAAATGCCAAAGATGGTGTGATTGTCTTCTCATTTGGTTCATTTGCTCCGGTCTACCTAATGCCTGAA
>JACMIF010001056.1:0-27856 GCA_014805445.1 Diplogasteroides magnus
GAAATTTTTGGGCGGGTTACTGTAGGGATTACGGTAGGTTACTGTAGGATACGGTAGCCAAGAGTACGATTTTTGAAATCCCCGTGGTCGATTTGGGGTGTGGGGTGAAAATGGTGGCGATCCGACCCATGACTCCTTCAAAAAACGCCATTAAGTCACGTCCAGTCACGTCCAGTCACGTCCATTGAGACCCAAAATTGTTACGTTAATTTTTCTGAAAAAGTGGTATAGCTCAAAAATGAGAATATTGTTGCCATTCGCTTTAACGTAAGGCTATGGCCATTTTAGGTGTTTGTGTTGATTGCAGGTGAACTATCCATGCCGTGAAAAAATTGGGCTCATACGCTTGAGAATGAAGAAAGTTATGATTTTTTGATGATTTTCGGTCAAATAAACATTCAAAAGTGAAAATCTCCTTGTCCAATGGCTCAAAAGCTCATCTGATGTGCTGATAAATTTTCTTTTACATAATATTACTTAAGTTTAATTTCTGAGATTTTTAGAAAATGTTTGACTTTTAGGTACCAGAGTCTCCACTAAAAGGTTGGTTCTTTCATAGTACACGTGATAAAATCAGAGAAAAACGCTTAAAATGTGAGAACGTCGCAGATCGTCTTCAATCGCGTAACCAAATCTAACTGCGCCTCCACTATATAGTCGAAAAATTTGTGGGACTGCTCTTTTAATGAAATGATGACGCGTCACCGATTTTATACGGCAAGCGAATTGTTTCTGTCTAATCACACATATGTATGAATGATAATAATGACTTGCGGTTATATCGTTTAGCCTCATATGAACTAACTGCATATCATTTCAGGATGCAGATCCTACAATAGAAGCGGCTGATGCCCGAGAGGCCCTGACCTCCCGGATCACCGGACCGTCAATACCACCTGGTCAAGATGGAGGATATACCGGAGGTGTAATGGGAGCACCCAGATCCAAGGGACCTCCTGGAAGTGCTGGAAATCTGGGATGACCGAGCAAACCTGGATCTCCTGGAGCGGGGGAGAAAGGCTTTTAACCCAAGTACTGTGGCAGCAGTGGAGGACGGAACTCGTCGTTAGAAGTGGACTTGGTAGACTGTGACAGTAGCATTACTCTAGAATAGACAGTTGTAATTTTAAAAAGTTGCAACGTAATTGCATCGATTTGCCCATCAGCAAGATTACAAACCGAAATTGCGCTGCAACGGTTCAGACACCAAACAAATGAAACGTTATTATTTGTGTGATATGCGGTTTTCATGTAAACCAAATTCATATACCGAGTTCGAACCCTCGCTCATTAACGTCCTACGCTTTCTTTTGCGTGATATTTAGTCGTTTCTCCGTGATTTTGGATAGGTTTCACGATCAAGATTCAGAGGCATATTTCCTAATCACGATCAAGATTCAGAGGCATATTTCCTAATCACATGAATATTACTCGTTTTTTTTTCACCAGATTCGTATAATGCTTGTTGTACTGGTTGGCTAACCGTGGAGATATTGGACAATCATTGAATATTTTTTTATACGAGACAGTTCCTGCATGCTTTTTTAGATTGAATGGCTTTACTTTCTTCTTTGAGCTAACGATACTTGTGTTTTGTGAGAATAATGGTCTGACAATTGAAGAAGGGGACCTCATAGTTCGTTAGAATGAGATCAAGATTTTGAAACCTTTTAGAAACATGTCTCTCGAAACCTAATGTTTTCGTAGAAGGTGTCCGTAGAGAACATTGAGATAGATGGAGAGACAATCGATATAGCGGCAGATATAGATAACTATGTTGAATAAAGAATAAATTGTTTCAAGCGTAAATTTTTCACGCGATTGGACAAACAGAAAGGAGGTAGATGAAATTTATCGATTTCCGTCCGAGTGATTCCGAAGTTATAGGGAGGGTACAGCAACTAAGCCGAGTACGTTCACACGGACCGACGTTTGTACTGCCGACTATTAGTGTTTGTTTCGCGTTTCCCGCAGAGAACAGCCATGTTTATTCTTGGGAAAGGATCGGAATGCCAGTGTGAAATTTGAGGAGGTGACAATGATAGATGATAAAGATGGATAAGGAATGTTTCCGAGTCGGAAATTCCGACTGAAGATACAATCAGTCCAAGAATCGAATAGACATTTTCTCCTCGACGCTAGTCTTCTCCATTGCCTGAACCATTTACTTCAGCATCGTTATTTATTTTTAACAGATGAGATATTAGGTCCTCAGCAATGAAATGAGTAGTAAATAGGGTGTCGCATTCGGGTATTTATTGACAGCCGTCCATTTCTAGTGACCTAACTTCATTTGGAGCGGTCGTCTCTGCGAAGTGAGAGACGATCGTTAGGAATGAAATTAGACTACTAGAAATGGACGGCTATCAATATATACCCGAATGCGGCATCCTAGTAGTAAACCTTGCAGAATTCCTCAAATGAGATTCGTCCATCTCCCACTATGTCAGCCTCGTCCAATGCCCGATCTACGATCTTTTCCAACTGCAATGGCAAGAATTGACACTTTAAAAAAATTTATGCCCTTCGCATCTTTGAATTTCGGGCTGTGTTGCGAAACCATTAACGCGTTTCGTTTCACTATCGTCTACCCGTCTTAACAGAATTGCATGCAATAGTAAAACAAAATGCTACGGAGGCTCATGGGCCACGTAAAAAAAGTCAATGTTGGGTCTACTTAAACGAGTCATTAACGATATGAATGTGTGCATGGCTCGTGAACATGAAGACCTGAAATGAACAAAATTTCTACTTACTTGATCTGTTGTCACATTGGCTCCAACCATGCTCTTGAGAAGGACCTCAAATCATATAAGTAATATATAAGCTGTCTCGCGTGAGGGTATCGACCACCCTCAGTGCACAGCATACATGAAAAACAGAATATTGCAGCTCATTGATATTGCTCCCTATCATGAAACTGGAACGTGTCGCGGTCAGACGAATTTCGTCATGATGTTTGATCGATCATAACTCGCTTCAAACTCATCGTAGAGGGGTGGCAAAGTGCTCATTCTGCAGGAAATTTTCTGCTGATCATTTCACTCTCCGGGGTGTATGACCGTATCTGTAACGGCAACAGAGATAATACAAATCGGCATAGAATAATCGGCAGATAACAGTGGTCGGGCCCGAATAATCGGCACGTTCACCAATTTAAAAAATTTTCGCCAAGGTAGGCTATCGACCCCGTAGATCACGAATCTGAAGTCGGTTTGACATGAAAAAATTTCGTTGCCTCAGGGCATGAAATTTTTCCAAATTTTTTGATGCCCTGAGGCAACGAAATTATTTCATATCAAACCGACCTCAGATTCGAGATCTACGGTGTCTATTTACCATAAAACGAACTTTTCAGCCCATTCGGAGACAAAAAGTTTTTTCACATTTTCACCATGACGGGGTTCATGGTCCGAAGTGCGAAAAATGAAGTCCCGGGATCAAAGTGGCATACAGCACTGTCAACACCTAACATCGGGTGTAGCAAGAAAAACTAGGTCTTAGAGCTGCGCTTGCGAAGAACACCAAGTTTCGCTGGAAAAAGCCAGACCTACTCCCAAAATTGGGGTGATCTGGCAACATTGACCTCAATTTCCCAAAAAACGTAATCGACGATTTTTTTCTAAAAAATATATGTTACGTAGAATTGCTCGGGCCTTCATATCCCGGGTAGCCTACCTTGGCGAAAATTTTTAAAATTGATGAACGTGCCGATTATTCGGGCCCGACCACTGTTATCTGCCGATTATTCTATGCCGATTTGTATTATCTCTGTTGCCGTTACAGATACGGTCATACACCCCGGAGATTGAAATGATCAGCAGAAAATTTCCTGCAGAATGAGCACTTTGCCAGCCCTCCAGGATGAGAATGATGCGAGTTATTGTTGTTCATTCGCAGCAGAAAATCCATATCCCGTCGCACCATGAACTGGGGTACATGGTTCGAAAAATGACCACCTGGGGATCCAGTTGTCATATAGCACTCTCAACACCCTGCATCGGGTAGAGAAGAAAAACTAGGTCTTACAAATACGCTTGCGAAGAGCGCCAAATTTCGCTGGAACAAACCAGTTCTGCAGCCAAAATTGGGGTGGTCAGACAAATTTGACCTCGATTTTCTAAAAAAAAGTACGTTTATTTTTTTTCTAAAAAATATATGTTACGTGGAATTGCTTCGGCTTTCATATTTTGTGCAAACTACTTTGGACAATATTTTATAAATTTATGAAAGTGTCGATTTTTCGAGGCCGACCAGTATTATCTATGTTCCCGTTACAGATACGGACATGAACCTGGGAAGTTAAAATGATAAGAAAATAATTTGCTGCAGAAAGAGCGCTTTGCCAGCCCTCTCAGATGATTTTGAAGCGAGTTATGATCGATCTAAGATTATGACGAAATTCGTCTGTAAAACGATTGCGAAATTTTTTCAGACCGAATGACGTTCATTGGGGTGCCCATACCTAATTCTAGAAAAAAAATCAGAATTTAATTCGAAAGTTTTCCACCCGGTTCCGCCCTAGCTTGAGGTGAAAAATTAACGCCTTAATAACTTCTTCAGGCCGCAGCCCTCTTCGCCACTCTTCCAGATCCTCTGGTTGGATCGATTCTTTGCATGAGCATGAGTATTGTGTCCGGAATGGCTCTGTCCAATCTTCAGGTCCCTAATTCTTCTTCTTGTTTCTTTTTTTTGCTTTTCAAGTAAAATTGTCGCCATTCTTCTCTCTTTCGAAGTCAATTTCCAGAAAAAAAACAGTTGAAATGTTTCGTTATAGCAAATCGACCTCAACCTCAACCGGAATGTGTCCATCCTGGGTATTTCGCTGATCCTCGGCACGTTGGTGCCCTACTACGCCTCAAGGAACCCGATTAGGACAGGTATTTGCGATTCTGCTCTAAGCGTAAGAATAAACTTTCCCGCTTTAATTTCAGTTTGCGAATTTAGCACACTGTAATCTTAATGTTAAGGCGACGGCGGCCTGGACAATGTGATCAATCAGCTATTGTGCATAAAAATGCTGATCAGCGGTGTAACAGCTTGTGCGCTGGACAATTTGGTGTCTGGTAGGGAACAAAATCGTTTTGTAATAACGAATTTTCCTAAAGGAGCCACCCGCGCGCAACGTGGCTTCTGTGGTGTGAACACGAACTCGCGCAGGGCACCTAGACAACGGAAACTCGACGCCTATGCACTGCCACCACTGATGAGACGGTGGGTTCAAACTACAAACGACAAAGGGCAAACTAGAAACTACACTTGAAAAATTGATAATTGCAGACCCCTGAGGAAGTTCAAGGAGTGGCTGAGCGGACGAAATAACAGGCGAATTCTACAGAACTCGTTCACTACGGAGAGCGAGAACTATGCGTCCACGCCGGCACCGTCGATTCAGCCGACATAATGATTGAATATAACCACTATGGAGCCATAATCCCGAAACAAGGTAGCTTCCGAACTCCGGCACCAAAGTACTAGCTATATGTATTATTACGTTATTATCCGTAAATGTGCATTACGATTACAAACACGAGTCTCCTGATCGTTTCATTCGAGATTAGGGTTTTTATAAATAATCGGTAATAAAGGCATTTCTCATTCGTCTAATGCACTCGAAGCTGCTGCCTGGTGAAAGAGACAAGAACTGCTTCCGCAGTTCACGTTCATTAGGATTATCAAGTAATTTTTATATGCTCACCAACTTGTTTGTTTAACGGACTGTTTGCAAGACGAGTCTTTAGAATATTATTGTGAATATAAGAGTGTGGCTTACTTACTATTATGCGTTTCTACGTTTATTAGTATTATACGGCAGACGTTTCTGCAAAAAAAATAAACTAGCTACACCACACGATCTGAACATTCGGAATGTTAGAAGTTTCTTAAAAGAGATGAGGAGGTGCAATTGACAAAATACACCGGACGACGTTTCCTAATTCACCCAACACACCAGGCACTCGGCAAGTCGCTGACAATCACGGACGCCGTGGACAGAGTGAACGAGTGGAGGAACAGGGCAGCCTCTCTACTACCAGGATCTCCCAGAAGGTGTGGTAATATTCCGCTACGTTATTTCCTCACATTGCGACTTTCCGCTATCATCAGGATGTTCCCGGCTTGCGACATCATTTTTTGTTCCGAATACTTTTAGAATCACTATTGTGGTATTTGCAGGAAGTCCAATGTTCGACTATCGGTAATGATCAACGAGCCGCAACCTTCGCTCCAGCCGAGAAGAAGGGAATCAAGTTTCTAACTCTAACAATAAGAGCACGTTTCTCTTTTGAAACGAATGACTGAATATTTCGTTCCACTATCGTTCCATTAGTATTATTCGCTGTACCCAGGAAGTAAACAGTTTTCGACTTTCAGTGAACTGTTTATCTTCAGCACAAACACTGACATCAGTTGACTCAGTGCACTTTTGCTTGTTTCCAGAATCCAGCAAATGATTGATTCCCAAATCCAAACTACAGCGAAATAATATTTACGACATTTTTAGATTGCGTTCATTCACTATACGGAAATAATTGATGGGCTGGATTCTGAACACATTTTGAGTTCATATTCATTCTTTCTTCTTGGGCTTGAGCAAGGCCGCGAACTTCGACTTCGCATCCTGTGCCTAAATATTGATTTTTTCATTAATATCTATTGATGACGTCATAGTGAGTACCTTTATCCGAAGCGACTTCTTCTCGCGATCACTTTTGCGCTCCTGACATTTATCGATTTTTTAACGCTCATAAACAGAGGAAGTCCACATATGCCGGACTCAATATTTCGTTAAATACGAACCTTCTGACTCTTTACGGACTTCTGGGACTTCTGGGACTTCTCCGACTTCTCCGAGGCGTCGTCCTTTTTGGGACTAAAATAGATTTAATGAACAAATAAATATAATGTCGAACCTCTTCTTGGCCTCCTTGACGCTCTTCAAGATTTCACGGACTGATCTGAAATTTTCGCATTTTTTAGCGCCCACAACCACCGCGACGCGTGACTCGCGCGGCGCGGTCGGCGAATCGCTCACTTCTGAGGTTTGTCGTCCGCCTTCTTCCTCGGGAACTTGGCATCGTCGTGCCTGAATGATCGTCGATTTTTCGCGTTTTGAGTTGAGTTTGGTTTGGTGTATCGAATATCGAATATCAAACAGCCAATACTTGGATCGAGTCGACTTCGGGTCGTCCCTCTTCGTCTTCTCTCCCTTGGTCGATTTGTCTTCTCTTTTCGACTTGTCCTCCCTCTTCGATTTATCCTCCCTCTTCGATTTATCCTCCCTCTTGGGCTTGGGCTCGTCTCTTTTCGTTGGAGCATCTGAATATTATATACGTAAGTAGTGTACCTCTAACTGTTCGATACCCCCCGTTATCTCTAAGCGACCGTCTAACCGAAAATCTCTTCACTTTACACACTATCTCGCATTATGGATTTTCCTTTCTATCCCTGCCTTTTTCGGCCTCCGACTTTTCCATACTATCTCATCGCCCTAGCCGTCTGGCGCTCTCCACCTTTCCTACACTATCTCGTTTTCGGACTTTTTCTCTGACCGACAGAGAAAGGCCCGCTGTAGCGCATCGATTTTACCTACCTACGGTTGCCTACATACGGTTGCCTGCCTGCCTATGGCTCGGCTGCCTTTGGCTCGGTTGTCTGCCTATGGCTCGGTTGCTATGGTAACCAACGGATTCCTACGGATTGCCAGATAGAATATGTTTCATCCTACGGAAGGACCGATTAAATACCACTACCGCTGTAGCGTATCGATTTTGTCTGAATGCCTTCCAAGACAGAATATATTTCAGTGGCCTCTAAGGAAAGACCTAGTGAGAGCACACTGGTGGGATCACTAATGGATGCATAGAAGCGCGTTGTGCTCTGCAGTGCTGCGCACAGTTCATGAATAATTAATGAGCTTCATGAATAATTAATGAGCTTCATGAATAATTAATGAGCTTCATGAATAGTTAATGAGCTTCTTGAATAATTAATGAGCTTCATGAATAATTAATGAGCTTCATGAATAATTAATTAGTTCGTTGCAATGGGGTAATGGAGCGTTTCTTGAAGAAAATAAGATATATTCCAAGGATATGTTTCATCCTACGGAATGCCTGAATATGTCCGCTGCGACGTATCGATTTTGCCTACCTACGGTTGCCTGCCTACGGCTCGGCTGGGCAAACCACCGACACATCCACCTACGCCTACTGTAGTGTATAGGTTTTCGTCCGATTATCAAGTCATTCATTGTCATTTCACTAGTCATGGAAGGCTTCTTTTGTGGCATGCTCTTCATGCTATCAAATCAAACAATCTTTATTGAAAAAGGATCTCTACGTCACATACAGATAGAAGAACAAACATCAAATGATTCATGTAATAATAGTCTCATTTCTCTGTACCCATTAAGAGATGAACAGCGCCAATTCGGAAATTGGGCAGCTCTTACACTGCGAGACTATTACGGCATACGAAATGACACTCTAGAGCAATACTATCTAAATTTCTTCTACTCCATGGAGCATAACGTCTCCTTCTTTGCCGTGGATGTCGTGGGTAAAAATGTGTATAAGATCACGAACTACTCTCGTTCATTGGTCAACACAATTCTACTCCCGTCGAGATATTGCGAGAAACGCGAAAATTTGAATGCACATATGGAGAATGTGTATTTCTTCTGACAAATGGATCCACGTTTTATGACACCAAGATAATTCGTACTGATGACACGGACATTTGTTTTTATCCCATTATAATACCCACTTTTTCACCTCGCCCAATAACTGTTGCGACAATATACGCATGTTTTCTATGCACCATCCTTCTATCTCTACAATATGTTCGAAAACGGGATCCGATCGATGTACGAATGCAATCTAGTCATCCCTCTCGTATAATGCGATCTGGTAAATGTGTCATTTAATATTATGCAGATAAAGTCATTACTGAATATTTATCGATTATACATAACAATTAATGATCTTTCTTTTCCACATAACACGTTACTCCACATTCGTTAAATATGTCGGTGCACAGCCGTCGTCCATCATTTGTGGTAGGGTGCAAATCGATAAAGAGGTAGCCATAGGGAACAGAATTCACGGCGTCTTCGTACGACTCCCAAAAATGACCCATCTTGCCCGGAAAGGCCGCAAAATTTTGAATTTGCAACTTATCTGCGGTAGATTTGGTCAAACAAACGTACGTACTGTTAGATCTAGCAGTTATGTCTTGCCCAAACCCAAAAAAGGAAAAATCATTTAAATAACGAGGAATAATGTCGAGTAGTCGTATCAAGACCAACTCTGTGTTTTTGCGTAATCTGATTGATAATCCGCTGTCTATTTCACTTGCTACACCGGCACAAATTGGTTGTGTCGTCGAATTGCTTTTCAACGTCCATAAAATTCCACTCACTTCTACTGAACAGAGACACATTTCACAATATTTACCGGCAATAGGACAAATTGGTCGTATCAGACGGACTGATCAAGCAAAGCAACTCTTGACTCAGTTTGGTCCATATATCTTCCCGTCTCTCATTCCTGCTGCCCTTTCCTTTCCTCTGGAAGGTTCTCTGTAGGATCAATGAAGCATACTATGAAATGCCGCCTCGTTCCTATAGGTTTGCCCTACTCTACGCCTCCAGAAGACCTTCTTCAATCAATGAAAAGAAAAATGAGAAGTTTGCTTAAGAACAAGAGATTGTCCATGGCTGAACGAATGCGACGGTACGAACACATGATGTTGCGAATGATCAATTTCAAGGCTGCAAGATCAAAAACTCGTAGACATGGTCCTACCACTCGTACATCATATCCGGAAGACATACCTATAGATTCCCATACTGTGAAAGAACGTCGTACGGTTCCTACGGTTCCTACGGATTATCGTATCAACTCAGGATTCCGACGGAATAGCCACGGCAATCGAAGATTCTGATAATGATAGCGTTCATACAGCTATTGAAGTTTCTGATAATGATAGTACACACACGGCCTATCCTCCGGATATTCCTCCGGATATTCCTTCGGATACATCACGACCCTCGATACGATACACGATACGGAATACGCCGAAACGCAAAGGAATTCCGCGAATGTTGAAAGAACTCGATCCACCTGCCAAGTATCTTGATGTCGAAAATCTTTCACCAAATAAACTTCGTACTGGCATAAGTCATGGAGAGGGTAGACAAGCCTACGGCAGTCAACTCACTTCTTCCAAACTATACGTACGAAGATGGCCGTGAGCGGTCTGGACAACTTGTACTATTCAACCGACAATCCAACAGCCTTTACTTCTGCAGCTCCCTTAGCAAAGGCATCGGGTCAGTCTCGTCGAAAGGTGCAAGAATACCTAGATGCTCAAGAAACATGGGCACGTCATAAGAGAGCTGTACATAAATTTTCACGATGACCATCCACAGGAGTTGATATATTTTCACATGTACAGGCAGATTTGTGCGACATGAAAAAGCTTGGACGAGCGAATGGTGGCAATTGGTACATCCTAACTGTAATTGACTGTTACAGTCGATATGTATTTGCACGACCCATTCATAGAAAGACGGAGACGGACATGGTTGAGGCGCTCAAGTCTATATTTGAATCGATACACATGTTTCCGGCATTTTTCCTTGTCGATAGAGGCAAAGAACTTTTCAATTCACAAGTGATGTCATACTTGGGAGATCGCAATGTCAATCTGGTGCCATTGTATTCGGACGTGAAGGCGTCCGTCGTCGAGAGACTAAACAGGACCCTCAAGGGACGGCTGTGGAAGTACTTTACTTATTCCGGCACAAAAAGATGGCTGGATGTGTTGGACAAGGTCGTTGGTGATATCAATCGTTCATATAATAGAGGAATCAAGGCTGCCCCTCAAGATGTATTTAACGGACTGACAAAGCCTCAAGATGGCTATGCGAAGCGTCAAATGGGCAAACCCAAATTTGCTATTGGAGACCATGTCAAGATCTTACTACCTAGAGAAGTCTTTCAAAAAGGATATGTTTCACCGTGGAGTGAGGAGGTGTTTTTCATTTCTCTAGTGGTTGATTCAGCACCACCCACATACCGCTTATTGACTATGGATGGTAAGTTGTATCATGGCATTTTTTACGAACCTGAACTTGTAAAAACATTTATCTGATAAAGCATTCAATTAATATTGTGTTACAACAAAGCATCAATGTGTGGAACACGATCACTATCAATGTTCAAAATAGAGTCATATTCGCAGTGCAGAATGCAGAACACTCCGGGTGCTTCTATGGGCTTGCTAAAGTTGATACGAATGCTAGTAGTTCCCAGTTGTACGAGATCAAAAGTGTTGCTATCGATGGAGGCGGACACTTCAAAGACAAAGAATGTGTAGCCTTTCTTGAACATGTCCCTGGTTATTCCGTTGCTCGCTCCACTCCTCCCCATTCCTAGCCCTTCTTGCATATTGAGATAAGCTTGCAGATAACGATCATTTTCAAAGTCCAAATTCATGCTTCTCGAAGGAATGGTTCTTCCTCCAAGTAGCACTCGCGTACATTGAAATGCCCAAAGTTGAAGGCCGTCTTCTTGTAGTTTCCATTGTACGCATCTGCGTCTACCAGACATGCAATGACACGCTTTGGCAGGATGTTGGTCAGGATCTTGTTCTCAGGCGCATCCAGACGTCCTTGTGAAATGTAAAAGCTTCGCATTTCGACGGCACGAAGAGGATACGATATGACACGTTGCTCCTGCAGCATCCGCTCAATGGCGTTCATAGTGGTGTCGTGAAGTTCATATTCGTTTAGAATGAGCTTGATGTCTTCCAGTACAAATTTGTACGCGGTCGAATCCTCCTTGATTTCAAAAGACTCGATTATAAACTTTGGATCATTGAGGAATGCCACAAGCTTAAAATCAATGTAGTTCAGCAAGAGTCTGTTTTGGTTGAAGAGATTTAGGTTGAGTGATGCAGCAAATCGTGCCGAAGATCCATCTTGAACCCACTCCTGTCTCTTTAAATCTCCATCAGAAGACTCATCGTCGAGCTTTTCGTCGAAAGCATATCCAGCAAGAGAGAGTAGAGATTCCTTTGCATCGCGATCCATTGTAAGTTCCGTCTCGATCATGGCACGATAAGCATAGTTTGGTCCCGAGTCCTCGACGAGCTTCGAATTGATATAGACGAGGAATTGCTTAAAGAGTGTCTTTCCCACGAGTTGCGAAAATGCTATGGGCCAGGTTGTATCATCCGCCACATCCAGACGATTGCCATCTTCGTCGCGTATGGAAATGGTGAAAAGAAGATAACTACGTTGCAAATTCAGAAAGGTCTTTTGATGAGTGTGCCTCCACTCGAGTGGAGCGTTGCTGTTGATGTGGTTGACGAGTGGGCACTCGACAAATCTCGACTGAACAACGCCCACGGTTGAGGCAGGAATTGAAAAGAGATCAAGTTCATCAGAGGCAGCTGTAGTTGAATTTTTATGAATAAGTGTTGTCATTTTTTCCTTCGATCCGTAGGAATGGAAAGGAAGTCCGTAGCAGCAGTTACAAAACACGACCGCTTGACACGACGGGTAATAGGCTTCTGTTTCCTTATCTGTCCTACTCCAGTCAGATTTCGTACCGCTTGTCTTGTCCTGGTCTTTATTACTTTTAATGGTGCCGAACCTTTTGTCACGGACTTGGCAATATCGATTCCGGTTTGAACCAGCTCTTTTCCGACCGGTGTTCTGAGAAAGGCCGGAATAATATATCGTGCTGCACTTAGTATGGCACCGAGACCTCGACCACGCTGATACGGGACGCCGATAAACTTGCTCCCTCGCCCTACTTTCCTACGGTACCCATGGTTCCTACGGATGAGCCACGAAACATATCGGACCAATTTACTCGAGTATAGTCAAACTTTATCGATGGCATGATTGGATCAACCGATCACAATGATTATATCGTTTTGAAATGAAGTACAACAATGGTTGTTCCGTAGTGGAATTGGATATGCTTCGTCGCAAATTTCAATCTTGATGGCATCAAGTGCCTCCACGCGAACTGGAAAGTAGCGAATAGGATTGAATGACATAGCCACAACAGGGCCATTCTCGGAAGTTCGAGCCGGAATGACTCGTAACAGGTTGCTGCGCTCACTCCCGACAATACTTGGCTGGATGCAATCAGTGTAAATGTACAAGGATGATAGGTTGTTATTAAAGTCGACTCTATATTCCGCCAAGGTGGTCGAAGTAAAGTCGTTGCTTGAGAAGCCACACATGTAAGCCAGTGCCTTGTCCAAATGGACATGCTCAATCCGCTTTGAATCGATGGCCAGGATGATTTTTTGAGTTGTCGAGTTATAGTCAAAGGTGAAACCGTATAGCTGTAGGCGGGCATTGGCTTCTTTGCAAAGTACAACTGGAAATACGGGTTCTACGGTGACAGAGATGGGAGCTTTCTCTGCCTCTCGTACTGCTTCCAAAAGTATTTTTTCTTGTTCTGTTCTTTCCTGTTCCATCCTCTTCACTTCTTCTTGTCTTTTTCTTTCTTCCATCTTCTTCTCTTCTTCTTCCAGTCTTTTCCTCTCTTCCATCTGCTTCTGTTCTTCTTCCAATCTTTTCCTCCGTTCCGTCTGCTTCTCTTCTTCTTCCAATCGTCTAGCCTGTTCCATGCGTGCAAGTTCTTCCTCCACTCCATCAAAGTACTCGCCCTGAAGCCTCTTAATGTATTCCGCATATTCCTTGATACTCTGCGCTTCTTCCTCTGCCCTTTTCTTAGCTTCCTTTTGCTTCTTTACCTCAGCATCCTTTTTCTTCTTTGCATCTGCCTTCTTCTTTGCTTCAATTTTTTGCGCCTCTTCTTCATCTTGCTTCTTTTTTGTTGCAGCATCTTCTTGAGCTTTACGAATCTCTTCCTCTGTTTTCTTCTTTTCTTCTTCCACTTGTTTTGCATCTTCCTTGGCTTTTTGTTCTTTCTTCTTTTTATCAGCAGCTTTTTTAGCCTCTTCTTCCTCCTTTGCTGCGAGTATTTTATCCTCTTCCTCCTTCTTCTGTGTTGCAAGCTTTTCAGCTTCCTCCTGAACTTTACGTTTCTCTTCATCTTCTTTATTCTTTTCTTCTTCCGCTTGTTTTGCATCTTCATTGGCTTTTTGTTCTTTCTTCTTTTTGTCAGCAGCTTTTTTAGCCTCTTCTTCCTCCTTTGCTGCAAGTATTCTAGCCTCTTCCTTCTTCCTTTCGTCTTCTAGTTTCCTGATCTCTTCAGCAACTCTTTTCTTTTCCTCTTCCTCTTTAATTTTTGCAGCAACTTCTTCAGCAACTCGTTTCATTTCCTCCTCTTGCTTTCTGATTTCTTCATCAATTCTTTTCTTTTCTTCTTCATTCTTTCTTTTTTCATCTTCTTGAAGCTTATTTCGCTCCAGTTCATCCAACACTCGTTGTCTTTCTTCTTCTTCAAGAAGCTGAGCCATAGGCAGACAACCGAGCCAAAGGCAGCCATAGGCAGGCAACCGTAGGTAGGCAACCGTAGGTAGGTAAAATCGATGCGCTACAGCGGGCCTTTCTCTGTCGGTCAGAGAAAAAGTCCGAAAACGAGATAGTGTAGGAAAGGTGGAGAGCGCCAGACGGCTAGGACGATGAGATAGTATGGAAAAGTCGGAGGCCGAAAAAGGCAGGGATAGAAAGGAAAATCCATAATGCGAGATAGTGTGTAAAGTGAAGAGATTTTCGGTTAGACGGTCGCTTAGAGATAACGGGGGGTATCGAACAGTTAGAGGTACACTACTTACGTAAAATGAGCTGTTTTCCTGACAAGATCGAAGACAAGACCCCGTTGTTGAACTAATTTTGTAAGACCACAAGAAGGAGTTCCTGACTAAACACAAAATAACTGGTAAGAAGTCTCATGTTCTAGGTTTGTCGCAATCAATTTCTCTCAAGTTTCATGAGTGCATCGTTTCAGAAGTAAAAACATCCACAAACCTCTCTTCGACTTGTCTTCTCTCTTCGATTTCTCCTCCCTCTTCGACTTGGGCTCGTCTCGCTTCGTTGGAGCATCTGAATATGTTATTATTTCCCTTTCAATGAACTGTTGTCCTGGAAAGACACCCCCCCCCTCCGTTGATCTAACATAATTAGACCAAAATGAGGGCCAAAAAATTTGTTAGAATTTCCATTCTCTGCGTTTGCCACGATTCATTTCTCCCAAGTTTCAGTTGTGAAGTTTCACAAGCGAATAATTTGTAAACCTCTCTTCGACTTGTCTTCCCTCTTCGATTTCTCATCCTTCTTCTCCTTAGATTCCTTCCTTCTCGGCGACTTTTCATCCTTCTTGTTCCAGCTCGATTTCCTGCCCTTTGAGTCGCGGTTGCTCCTAAACAGAAAATTGAACCGCAACGCTTCATCGAGGCGCGTAGCGGTCACCGTGGCCGCTTACTTTGGCTTGTCCTTTGACTCCCGATTGGAGCGCTTCTCCTGGTCGCGAGTGCTGTTCCTGGAATTTGATTATGTATTTAATAAGTCTTTTTAAATGTACTTTTTGTCCTTCGATGACTTTCTGTCCTCGTCGCTTCCACTACTGCTCTTGCTCTTGTCTCTTAAATACGGAAAGTTAATCCCCGGACCGCAACGCATCAGCCAGGCGTTACGGTCAGCGACTCCATTTAGTAAGGGCCGTCGGTTCATTTAAGAACCATAACACTATCCGCGACGCCTGGTGAACGCGTCGCGGTCGGGGGTCGTCATTTACCTCTTGACAGGATTTTTGTACGATGAGCGCTTCGATCCGTCATCCTTGTTCTTTGCGGGCACGACGTCGCGAGAGGACTTCCTTTCTCCGGCTGAAATGCAGTGATGATTGTTACATAATCTTATGTACATGGACATTTGCGCCCTCATAGCTTGTTATGTCCCGGGAATTTATGAACGATTATTCATTTTTCATTGTGGCAGCACTATGACCCGAATGTTGACGGTTCGATGCCTCACTTTTCTTCTTATCCCTCGCAGAGCCCCTGTCTCTCGAGGATCCCTTGTCTCTTGAAGACCCCTTGTCCCTCTTCGATCCACCACCGCGTGGAGGCGTGCGTGCGGATGGCGAGTCGTTCTCCTGCTGTATTTGTATGTTACAACAGATCAATCGAAAGCGTGAACCTTTGAATTGGCCATGGGCGTTTTCAGATGCGACGTGGCTTCCTCGAGACCGGAGACACGACTGCGACGGACTGTAAATACTCATTGTGCTACCGACTCTTTTTCATTCTTGGCTAACGTCGCGTTACATTGTCAGGAAAAGCGTATTATTCTTATTCTTAGGTCATTCCTGATCCATATGAAAAGACGATTCAGGCAATAGCTATTATTTGCGGTCAATGTTCTCCTTAGGGCACGAATCGACCAGATCTGTCAGCTCAAGTGAGTTTCACTGAGGTAACTCCAACCCCTGCTGCTTCCCGTCTCCTTCTTCTCCTTCACGTCGTCCCGTTGCGAGGTCCTGCGACGGCTTTCAGTCGACTTGTCGTAGCGGCGAACGTGCTCCTTCTAACAATAAGAAGTTTCATTTTCAAAATGAAATTTTTCGGTCTCGCATCGCCTTTCCTCTCGCTCCTGGCTAATGTTTTGAGCTAAATGATCACTCAAATTTCTCGAAGATTCAGTAGCTAATTAGTGAATTCCAAATGCATGGCATATTTAAAGAGCTGATCTGGTGGTGCATTCGGGCTCGAGATTCACCGATTTCTTGTCACTTTTGTCGCTCTTCTTCGACCTCTTGGATGAGCGAGAGGACTGCGTGTTCTCAACCTCGTCCAGTGCGGTCACTGCAAAAGTGAGACCTCTGGCCGGGAACGAACCGATGACTTCGAGACGCGTGGCAAGAACTATACCACTACACCACAAAAACATTGTGATTACTGACGCGACTTGCTCTTGGACGCCTTCTTCTTCTTGCTCCTTTCCGATAGTTTGTCCATCAGCTTCTCCCGCAGCGACTTGCGCCTGTAATATACGGTAATCGGGGAGGCCTAAGGGAGGAGGGGTGAGACCATAGTTTGAGAGCTAATCTACCCACGTTTAGCTTGTGACCGTATACCAATCGTAAAGTGGTAGAGATGGGCTAGAGCTATGGCAATGTAGACGCGTCGCGGTCGGGTCCCCTCTCGTAAAGAAGTTTCGTTGAGACAAACGTATTCATTCGTTCTTTCTCCCCCTATCTGAGGCGGTCGTTGCGCATTTCACACACATCATTATGTGACCTGTGTGTCCCGTTTGAGCCAAAAGGGGCGAGGCCAAAAGGGGGCGGAGTCTCACTCGCTCTTCTCCTTCTTCTGTCTGATGGATGCCTTCTTCTCCAGCGACTCCCGCTCGCTCTTCAGTTTCTCGTGCAGCTCCTTCTTCCGCTTCACGCGAGCGCGATCTTGCTGGAAATCAATCGATAATTACAGTAATCCTTTCCAATGACCGCCAGTGAATGATATTACCTTTCCACACATGAGAACGATCAGCGCAGCGGACGCGACGGAGACCACAGCTTAAATTTTTACATAATTTTTACTTTACTATCAATATTTCAAAATTTAATCCTAACACTAAGATAGCTGAATTGCCAACCTGACAAAACTTCGACGGGAGGGAACATGTCTGCGTGCGGGCCAGTGAGGAAGGGACGAGGCGACCGTGTGGGGCTGAGACAGGGAGGGAAAATGAGGAGGATTGAAGGGAGGAGAACGCCCAATGGAAGGGCGGAGGGGAGAATGAACATTCCGCACGTAGATTCGATAGATAATCCCGTCGGGGTATACGCAAAAGAGTCAGAAATGTGATGAAAGAGTGGGAATACACGTGAAACAGATTAAATGTTTATCGACACATAGGAATATGCAATAAATGCAGGTTAACTTGGTGAATAATCCCCTAGAAACATGGACAAGAGGAGCATATTGATCAATAATTCAACACTCGGACCATTTTCACCAGGGCGTATAGATTCTTTGCTCCGGATAAATATTATCTTTTATAGTTTTTATGCTGGGAGGCAATCAAATTACATGAAATATTCTCATAAAATTCTTCGTTTTGACCATTCACCACGGTCTCAAATAAGACGTGATTGGACGACGACCGGCTGCTTCGGCTTCCTGAACAAGTTGTTATGTTTATAATAGACAAGTATTCATCATCTGGAAATAGACTGGCAGTACCAGCAATAGGACCCACTGCGCATATGTATTTCCCAGAAACATGGATTAAGCATTTTTCCGGCCAGAAATAAAATATCTAGATACTTGCTGATTTATCTTACCCCACTGAGGGATAAGTATTCGAAAAGATACATATATTCTCACAATTTTCTTCTTCTTAGCGAGTGCTTTCTTCTCTTCCTTGATGGCCTCCAATTTGCTCTCCCTCGCTTGCTTCTCAAAGTCCTGCATGTTGGACTCCTGGAAAACAAATTTCATTTTCTCCACTTGATGATCAACAATGGAGGTGTTTAAAAAGACAGCGGTGGTAAATTCTCGTGAACTGATGATAATACCACCGTCGTTAATGTTTCAATTTCCTCATCTGGCGAGAACACTTTTGATTTTCATCTTGAGAATGCTTCATACTAGTGAATTACCTAGCAGCGAGAAGTATATAATTCAGCAAACATACAGTCTGCTTCTTTGAAACGACGAAGCTCCTCGCTTTCTTGTTCGTTCCTGTCGGTCGAGTATACGCATAGAGCGCTTGCAGTCTCTGAGCGGGAGTTAGGGACAGTTCGAGCATCAGAATGACTTGTGCCCACTGAAATTAAGATTTCACAGCCAGGCGAAAGAAACAAAGAACATTTCACTTGTCTCACACGGAGTCGATCGAGCAATAACGATTAGATACCTAGTCGAAAGTAGAGACCGCGAATAAAAATAAACATATATTGACAGCCGTTCATTTCAAGTCGTCTAACTTCATTCGTAGCGGTTCTCTCTGCGAAGTGAGATATAACCGCTAAGAATGTAGTTAGGCGGCTGGAAATGAACGGCTGTTAAAATCTGAGTCAATTCACGGTCTCTAGTCGAAAGAGAAGCGCAATTTTTTCTCTCGAAAACAAATGATTGCGCTCTTTTTCTGTAATACTTCGATGTTCACGGTTTTTGGATGCGGTTAATCATTCTAAAATTATTTTGAAAAATAGCAAAACCTGTCTCTTCCACTCCTTCCTGGTCAGGAAAATCGTTTCATAAGTTCTCGTCAGCATCGCAATGAGCAGATTAAACTGCAGAATGGAGACACACAACTCGAAACCGAGGAAGACGAACTGCAAATCATTTTCAGTCATGATCCCACCGGTATCTATAATAATGCAATGGTAGCCGTCATAGCTCAAATGTTTTAGCCAAAAATTTCAGGCGCGCGAGCTCCATGAAGTGGCTATTTATGCCCCGAATGCCCATTTAACTATTGTGGCGCATATGTCCTTGGCGCTCGTGCATTTCGCTCGAATATTTCACCTTTCCAATATTCCTCATAAGATCGACCGGACAGGATGCCAGTTCACGGTAGAGAGACATGAATTCTCCTGAAAAAACCACCATTGCCCTTCTCCGAGAGAGTGAGGCAACGCGTTGTCGAACCATCGTTTTGGCAACGAAAATTCGTGGAATAGGCGGAGAATCAATAAGAGAGCAAAATGTCCCGCTTACAAACTGGCAGCTCGAAAATGTCGCCTTACCCGATCGCTAGCGATTATTCTATATTGTATTATAGGTGAAATTAGTCTTTTGTCATCATTAGCAATCATTTCATCCATAACTCTAGTAGTACTGCGCACTATTGTTGGCAGTTTTTGACTACTTTATGAGTTACGTTTCACAGAGGGTATATCTTCAAATATATGGTAGCACTGAAACATAACCCATAAAATAGTCAAAATGCCAACCATACTACTAACCAATAGTCATGATGAACGTGCGAATGAGAGCCTCCGTGGGTGATTCTACTATGTTGTTGAACTGAAATTTCAAAAAATTTCTTAATTTTTTTTAAATTTAAAAATGTAAAAAAAAGAAATAATATCTAATAAACCAACATCATCTGGGTTGGCGACCGTCTTATTCCTTGGTGCTCCTCTTATTATGTCCGCTTCACGCTGACATGACGTGAAAATAACGTAGAAGGCTGCAAATTTTATTTTCCGTTTTAATATCTTTTTATTTCTATTGATCAGATGTAATGATTCAGAAGTGTTGTACAGCGTGCTTACATTGCGAGAATCCCACAAGGAAAATTGAGTAGATAAGCATGAAACGGACGAGATCCGTGGCAATGATCGTGTAGATCATCAAGACGAACGGACCGATGAACTTGATTGCTCTGAAAAATAGAGCGTCTCGAACGGAAGAACTCTTGGCCCGTTGCCAATTCTTCACGAAGTACCTCAGATAATATAAAAAATGCACGGTGGTCAGCATGACGGCGATTGCTGAGAGAATATTATCCACGACCACAAAAGTGTCAGAAACGTGACAGAGGGCCCTCAATGATACATACAGTTGCTATGGTAGGAAATATGCAAAAGAGCGTTTTTCAATCGTCTACAGCAGCGGTTGTTCCATCACAAGAGGGAGGCAACTGCGCCCATGGAATTAGATGAACGAAAAATACGCGGTTGCTTTCTCTCCACAATCTATTCGAAACAATAAGCAGTATAAAACCGAATCTGAGGAGGCTATACGGAGTGTAAAAAAGGGGTAAATCAAGGTTCTGGGTGACGATGAGTGCGCGAATAGACACATAGAAAAAATTATCATTTGATTTTTATCGCGAGAAGTGCTTCATATACTCCCGTTTGCTACTTTGTTGAGCTGCATAAAACGTAAATAGACATTTATGAGTCTCTAACCTCATCGGAATGATCAGAATTACCATCACGAATGACAGTTTGTAGGCGAGTTTGGCGGGGAAGGCTATCTGAATGTGTTTCATCAGTATTTTATTGTGGTAAACGGAGTTGAAAGTCAGCCTCTATATGTTGAGTGTGAAACTGAGTCCAAATCATGGCTAATGGTCAGAGAAACGACGAAATAGCATGCAAATTTGAGAGTGCACAGTCGTCAGTCAGATGGAGTGTGTGTACTCGGAATATCAAGTTGGTTTTCCACAATAATATGTTAAGACCTGTAAATTTTTTGCTTTCTGTTATTGTTGATTTGTGTTACTGTAAGCGTCTTACGTAAACGTTGAGCCACTTGTGTCGACCAATCCGCTTGATATCCATAACGTCCATGGCCACTTGAATAATGAGCAGAATGATGACAGCGGCTTCGCAGCCGAGACGAACCTAAGCGTAAGCATTTTCAGCAGGCTCGCTATATATAGGAAGAACATTTACTTCTACCATGATTTTTGTGAATAGTTCATGGGCAGTGTTAATTGTCATTAATTTATTTAATTTTTCCCGGTCATCTCTGATCTGTTTCCACTAGCGCACCGTCGCCTTGGACAGAGAAACGCAAATTATCATATTTATCCAGCACTCCTCCATTCCGTTTTTATGAGCTGCAGTCTCTACGAGAGAAATACAATCGTTCCGAGGAGATCAGATGAATGAAATTTCACCTTAAAACGAAACCTTAGTCTCAACCCGTATCTACCTGATACAAACACTCAGAAAGAGAAATAACGAGTGTAAAATGCATACATATCCAGTCTGCCATGGGAGCTTATGGTAGTCGCGGAGGTGACACATGGTTTCTTCGGTGGCTGAACAGGCGTTCTTAGTCATAATTTCACATTTTCAATATTCAAATATCAAGTTTTAAAAACATCGTAAATAAATTTGATTAATTACAGAAATAGCTTCCGTCCGGGTACATGTAGACTGCATAATTGGTCTCGTTGCTCGAGTTGCGAAAGCCGTGCTCCGTTATAAATCCTCGTGTGATGTCCTGCAAGTTTGTTTTAGCGTCGGGAGTTTGTAGACGAATTCGGTTGGGTCAACGATTTAGCGTTTAGAGTAGCGGTATTTTTAATCGTGCAAGAACGGATCCTCCCCCTTGAAAGCCCTTGAAATATTCTTCATCATCATCCAACTCGCCTTCGTTGTCTCCGAGAACGGCCTAGTCATAAACGCCGCAAAGAAGAACATGTAGTACGTGACGAACATGAATAGCGACTTGAGCCAGCTAACAAATATGAAAATTTTCATCGTAAATAACGACGCAGATGCTCATGGGACTCTTCTCGTTCACCTACCTTTTCTTGCCATAAGCATCCCACTTGCACTCAACGACCTCTTCCAGAATGCCATCGAGCAGGTCCAGGTGCTCCCCGGTTCCCTGCAAAAAATAGCATTAAATTAGTAAAAAATTATTTTGATAATTAACAAAATATTTTTAAAAATAAATGATTTACACCGTAAACGACGAGTGAAAGCGCGCTGTCCTCATCCAGGTCCCCATTATCCTCGTTTATCGTGTCGATCTGAACGTAATAGATAAAATATTTTTTTAAATAAACCATAGGAGAGGTCTGAAGTGCTTTCCGTCGCGAAAATAAACATCGTGGGAGGAATGAAACAGCGACGCAGAGAATACGAACGCGTAGATATCATTTGAGCGCGGCCGGTTGATCCGCGATCATTTAAGCGAAATGCTCTCTCTATTATACATGCGATTTTCTAGCTCAAACGTCCCTCGCCCAAATGATCATTTCTCAAATGTTCTATCGCTCGCACCGAGTGGTAATTTTATGCGAGAAAGTTCATTACTCATTCGTCCAATTCCCTCGGATCGGTTGTCTATCATATATCTATGAGAGACATCCGCTCCCTAGAGATTAGACGAATGAAAAATGAACTTTTTTGCATAAAATTACCGTTTTCGAAACACCAGTTCAAATGTCCCCGCTCGAATGGCATGCATGAGAGAAAACATGTCATTGAACCAGAAAAAACGCATTAATCCCCGGTACACGTTTCGTAAACGCCCCCGTATTCTTGCAGGACACAATCATAGCTGCTTATTTTAAGCAAACCAGCTCACCTTGTGCAGTGGATATGCAATTTTGTATGCCATCCCGTACTCCCAGACCAGGTCACCTTCCATGGAGAGGATCTCGAGGAACCTGAAGAATGTCATTTAAAAAAATAGGTTTTCGTATTCTTACATTAAAGATATTTTATTTGTTTTTTAAATTTTATTCATGAATTAAAACTGTAACAAAATCAACAAATTACATCTTTTTCTTGGCCAACTTTGCCGCGAGCGTCAGTGGCGTAAGATTCTGCTTGTTCGCGATGCGCAGACTTGCACCGTGCTCGATGGCCAGTCGGAACATATCCTGGATATTTTTTTAAATTAAGCTAAAAAAAATATATGAAAAATGCAAAATCCGCTTTCTGACATGTAACAGATATCGTAGCATAAATGAAGTGATAGATACATTTAAACACACATACCAAATTCTCCCTAATGACGCACAGATGCAGAACAGTGTTGCCATTCGTATCTTGCGCATTGGGTTTCGCCTGAAAATTGCTTTTCCGCATAAGTTTTGTATATTTCTAAATCATCCTATTCTATCTGCTTCACCGGCTAAACACATACACTAACAATGGACATGTCAGGACCGGCTTCGAGGTTTTTGATCCTACTATGTATTTTTCGAGAGCCCTTGACGAGTGAACAATAAAACCACCTTTAGCTAATCCAGTGGAATTTTTTATAAGAAGATATGGAATTAAAATACCGAAATTTTGGTGAAAAATGCAATTTTTGGGATTTTCTACAGCAAGAAGCTGGCTTCACTGGGGGACGTGCATACCCGCAATGGAGAGTACTTAAGTAGTACATTGCACAAGATTTTTACTAGACCTACTGGTTCAGGCACAAAAGTGGGCGGAGCCTACAAATATGTGACACATTTGAAAATTTACCTCATTTTTATGCCTAAACCAGTAGGTCTAGTAAAAAAATCCCATGCAATGTACTACTTAAGTACTCTCTATTACGGGTATGCATGTCACTCAGTGAAGCCTGGTTCTTGCTGTAGAAAATCCCAAAGATTGCATTTTTCGCCAATATTTCGGTATTTTAATTCTTATAAAAAATTCCACTGGATTAGCTAAAGGTGGTTTTATTGTTCACTCGTCAAGGGCTCTCGAAAAATACATAGTAGGATCAAAAACCTCGAGACCGTCCTGACATGTCCATTGTAAGCCATTTATTATCTGCCGAGAACATATTCTGAACAAGCATTGCTGCCGATGCAAGAGATGAATATCTCTATGAAATGGACAATTGAGCCGTCGTATGATGGCGCCATACAACCATTTCACAATTATGGTGTTAATTTCGCTCTTGTGTTGAATCCATTAGCGTTTGCAACACGATAGCTTTTCAACTATAAGGCAAAACTTCCAAACAGAGGGTCAAACAATTATTGCTTATCTCTAAATACCTTGTAAGCGATGAGCAATCTAAAGCAGTCCACGTGGTTCATACACGCGGCGAAGGAGAGGGGATACTCGCCGAAGTACATCGACCTGAAATTATATTTAATTTAATTAAATTATTTTTTAATCAGGGTACACGACGTTGTGTTGGCCGTAGTGAAGGAAAAAAAAGTTATAAAATGCATTTTGTCTCTCTGCGCCCTCATTCCCTCGGTTGTCTCTAGTGCTGCGGCACAACCGGCCCCTAACTTTAACCGTAAGGCGTGGACATGCGCCATGAATTCAGAACAAACATTCAATTCATTATACCTAACAGTACCCCTCTCACCCCTTGTAGTTCGTTCTCTGGGGCAGGTCCACGTATTCGTGTTCCAGTGAGTCTGTTCGGTCCGCTTTCTGGTCGTCCGCGCAGAAGAAAGCACCGTAGCATCTGCAACGAATCACGGGGAGAATTACAAAAACGCCATGGATATTTGCGCCACCATAATGGAGAAATCAGCAATTGCGCAGTGGCGCATCATCTATCCATTGCAAAGTTGTGGCGGAAATGTCCACAACAATCGAAGAAAGTCTAGAGCATTCCCGCTGTTAAAACTGTTCTAGTGTTTAGCCTTCAGCAATGAAGCGCTTTCGCTTCGAGTGGCAGTGATATTTTGTTTCATCTTGCAACTCGAGACTTTAGAATTAGGTACACCTTGCAGAATGGCGTAAATTAGTAAAAAGGGACCTTTGATTGACATCGGCGCCCCTCCTCAATAGGATAGTCAACAGTCGTGGGTCCTGGTTGACTACTGCTTGGTGGAGTGGAGAGAGTCCTGAGAATAAGTGAGAGATTTTTATGAATGTTTTCCTCGATCGGGTGAAAGACATAATTTCGCCGCGCCATACCGTGAAAATGGTCAGTTGAACCATGATATGAAAGCGCATCTGTCAATTTCTCCATTATGGAGCGCATGTCTTTCAACCTTTCTAATGCTTGAGAGATATCAGGTCCGCATGGAATTTAGCTTTTTTCGGTAGTTTGACACGTTTTTATAGAAATAGTCCGAGTATTTAAGTTTCAAAGCAATAGTTTAGGCTTGAGGAATGCGGGGAAAAGTGCTGGACGCTGCTCAGTGGTCTGAACAATAATATCACATGTTAAAGACAACTCAGATTCGGGAAAAGAAATAAGCATTAATGTACCGTAGTAGTCCTCTGCCACATTGATATCATTGACCAGCTTGGGAAAGGCGTCGAGCAGTTTGAGTGCGAGTCTGTTGTGGATGTCAGTGCCTTGGAGGAGACACATCCCAACGAGTGTCTCGCCCATTCCTCCTGCAATGTTCGAATAGTCTCCACAACGAAACCATTATCCAGGATATCATTTTCTTATAAAATCCTATACTAAATCACGCTTGTTTCTCGGAGAAATGACGAAAAAGGAGAGGCCGCAGTCGGTCAAATCGTAATTAGCGCAAACGTTGGACTGGTATGTATACTGTACCTCCGTGAATCAAACAAACTAAAGGCGGTGGATTAACTGATCTATTCGTTGTATCGGTTAAGTCGGGTAAAATGTCAGGTTAAGTGAAAAAATAAGGAGAGCGAATTATTTACCGCGTTCGTCTATCTTCCAGCACATTTCCCGGTACTTCGACTCGCCCTTGCCTCCTTTCCCACCGCCGTCAAGTAGTTTCAAAGCTGAACTATTATATTATGCATTATTTTTCATAGAATGTATTTAAAAATTGTGCTTCATTGAATACATTTTATATCTAGGCAATGCATTTTATGTTTATAATAATATATGTTTCACGATACGTTCATCTCTGAATCTTGATTGCTTGCAAACGTTTATGAAATGGTGTTTTGCGTCAATATAATAAAATTTAAATAACTGCATAGCCGAACCTTTCTTCAAATCGCCCGCGTTCGCATTCTCCTGATTAAAGTCATCAAGGATATTCGGTCCACTCTTGCCCTTTCCCTTCTTTCGTGAGAAAGCGCCGAGTCGTTCGTTGCGCTCCTAAATCATCGAGTTCTTGTATATTTCCTATCGTTTCATGTAACAAATCACACAAGACTCGAGCATCTGTTTTCACTGACGAAAGTCCATCAACAATGTCTAATTTATTCTTGGCCGCAGAGAAAATATTTGACTTCGGAGCAAGACATTCATCAATCCCGGATAAAACGCAATTTGCGACGCAACCTTTACGACCGTTATAGGTAATGTGGCACAAGGGCGATTTCATGAATGATAGTGCTTGACGAGTACGATTTACGAGTACATTTGGACAACTAATTTCTACCTTATCTTAAGACAGATCGCGTTGTATAAAGGAAACAATTACATTGTTCCGCATCTTCACCAGTTCCGTCACAGTGATAAGCCGACCCTTTCCCTGGTTGTAGAGAAATCCGCCGACCTGAAGGGATAAATATGTTTCCTCATTCTTCTCCACCAAACGAAATATAATATTATCCCCCACTGGCAGAAAAGAACCGCTCAAGCAAGAGTATGCATGTGAAAAATCGACATGCTCACTAGGGATTCTAACACGGTAATAAAGTGCATTCCTCATTCACCTCCACTCGAAGAGAAAACCGATCCGAGGAAATTAGATGAATGAGAAATGCACTTTACTGCCATTTTAGAAACCCTAATATTCACCTTCACATCGATGTAACTGTCAATGATCGAGTGGTCGCCGCTTCTGTCAGCATATCTGAAATTTAACCTGGACATTTGATGTAGTTCTGCCGCGTTTTACTGACATCTCTGCATTCGAAAGTCGTTTGGAGCAATTGCCGATTTGCCCCTGTTTCACGAATTGCTTTATTGTTTGCACATTTCGACATGGCCGTGCCCACTCATTCGCGTGCGAAAAAGAAATTGCCGTGACCAATAACACTCACTTGATTTTGTAGCCCCATAAGAAACGTACTACTGACTAGGATGCCGTTTAATGGGAATTCTGGCTCGCAAGCCTATAGCCTATGCTAAAGTCTCTCACTCCCATAGAAATCTGGGGCGAGATGAGGGGTGAAAATGCCCGCAATTGACATTACGCGGACTGATTTATTCGCCCCTGGGCGTGAGAGAATGAAAGAGGTAGTGAAGTTTGCATTATCATTGTGATCCTATAATCAAAAGGCAAATGGAAGATGACGATTCATGGGAATACACCGAACATGCTGGAGTTATATTATCTGCACAACAGATTTCGACAGTATCTTGTTGGTTGGCACACATAGAAGAAAATATGATAAAATGCACCTCATCAACGCTCATAAGATATGCATAGCAGGTAATTATAATACTCCATATGCTAGGGTGTCGCATTTGGGACGAATTTGCATCATTTCGTCTCTGTCCTCATTTCATCATTTGTCTCTTGCGCAATAAACACGACCGGTCAGTAATGACGAAGAGAAGAAAAATGCAAATCTGTCCCAAATGC
>JACMIF010001057.1:0-12045 GCA_014805445.1 Diplogasteroides magnus
AAATGGTCCATATGTGGTAGTTTTAATACTCCTACTATTACCCGCCAACTGGGAGAAGCACGACGTCCTAGCTGCACGCAGAAATTTTCGGTTTTTTCACTATTTCCGCTGTAACTCCGCGAATATTGAAATTTGGGCGAAGAAAAAAATCAGTGTTATCGGCCGTCCGGCTGGCTACAATGTACCGTTGAGATCTTCGAGGTAAGTCTTTTGCCTGAGCCAGGGTGCTGCTAAATGTACAGTGGAGGCGAAAAAACGCGCGAATCGGCCAACTTCGAAAAAGCGCGCCGCAGCGCGTTATGGCGAAAGAGGCTGGTGATGGTGGCAGCTAGTGAGGTCTTGTGTGGGGAGTCTACGATAATTACGGTGAATGGCTAATATCATGCTGTGGGAAGATAATCGATGTGAAATATAGGTCCACCAAGACTTGTGCGTCAACCTAATAATATAATAAATATATAATACCAATACGAAAGTATGCGAAGAGAAGGTGTGCAAAGACAGGAAGTGTGGTATGGGACGAGACTCGATCTCTGTTTGATCCGGTACTCTTTCCTCTTCGAGTCACAAAGACTCAATGTCATGAACATGAGACAGATGCCAATTGTCTCATTGATTCCACTTTCGTTCCATATATTCTTTGGATGAGTTCAACTTGTTCTTGTTGATAGAGTCACTTATAAGTTATGGGAGAGTGATTCTTCTTCCAATTTCTGTTTGCCATAAGCAGCAATTAAAAATAAAATAGGACGATTTTTGTGCAGATTATTCATTTTATTATATTATCGTTGCCTACCATTGGAACTACTAATCGCGCATGATATATTGACTTGTTACAACTGATATGATGTTGATTGAAGATGCTTCCCTCCCTTACACCTACTGCTTCATCTCGTTCATCCTTCATTGGTCGTCCTCCTCTTGGTCGTAATCCCAGTCGTAGAGGACTACTCTCACCACAATCTGAAGTATCTTCTGGTGGTCATCAACCAGGCAATATTCTTTTGCACATCTCTATTGCCTGTTCGTCAAAGTCCACCTGATTTTTAAGTTGGCCATATTTTCCCCTACATAGATATTCGATAATAGAGAAATCGTTTGCATATTGAACACTGCGCAAGGCGACCTCATTAGGAGAGTGAATAACAGACAACCAAATGAACATTGAGGACCATCAGGAGCAGGACTGTTATGGCCCCTTGGAAGACAGGCAACTCTTCCTGTGTTATTCCATCAATCACACACTGCGACTCCACAACAGCCCCTTAGACGAAGATCGACCATCACGAATACAACCCGTTTACATTTGGGTACGGTATTAATTTGTCGATGCAATGAAATTTGGAGGTTACACATGACAACATTCCCCTGTTATATCTTTTTAGAATAGGTATGTAGTCCAGAGTAGGCAGAGTGCACAGAAAAATAATTGTCGATTCAAACCCATGATAGTTTCCACAGTTAGGAAACTATCATGGGTTTGAAACTGTCACCGTACGACTGTTTCAAACTGTGAGAGATAAATCGACAGTTCAAAATCACACGACGACGGTTTTACGGAATATTTTTTTCTGTGTTTGTGATGTGCGATATAACGGGTGAAAGATGCAATGGTGACCTATTAGCGTAGAGAGTAATTGAGGATCTTTCCATTACACCGTTATAGCACAAATGTCAATGGCGTTCCTGTCTTTCTCCAGGAAAGGACAGACTGCAAGAATGACAATTACACGATCGACAATCAGTAAGAGAATGGTCCTTCAGGCAAGATCGACACACGAACTCCAGTGCACATTGCGAAAGATTTGTTTAGAGAAGAGGACAAGGATGCCAGCATGTAGGGTCTTTCAAGAACTATATGTCAGTTCAATTGAACGAATGAAAGTGATGCGAGAGGCATAGATATTAGAGTCTCAGTGATCAAATACGCGCTAGAGTTTTCAAAACTAATTTTTAATGTGCATTCTCATTCGTCGGTTCTTCGCCGAGCGGTCGTCGCTCTGTATCAAAGAAACCGGTCCGCAGACGAATGACAAACGAATTTTTACCCTAATACGCACCAAGAATTGACAGTTTGTCTCTCTTTTAGATCTTTCGATTTAAAAAAAATGACAAACTTGGGTAGTGATAGTGTTACAGGCACCCTGAAACTAGAGAGACACCAGCAGTCGCACCTCAAGAAGAACCGCCAAGATCTCCCCGATGGAAAATCATTCCGACCATTCCACAGATTGTACAGGTTCGATTATGGTCAGATAATGCAGGCAAAAACTCTTTCTGTTTTCGTTCTTATTTGTCAATTTGGTTCAGAATATACCGTAAATGTTATGATTGACATCTGCAGTTATCAATCTGAGATGTACAAGCCTACACTAAACAATCTCCTCAGGATCATCTTCCCCCTCCTCTCCCTGATGAGTTCACTCCTCCATTCATACTCTCAACTGAATCAAGAAGAACAAGCAAGGGAACACAACAGAAGATTATACTCAGCACTCCAATGATGTTGGAATATCCAGGAGATGAAGGGAAGATAGTTATTGGTAGGACTTCATCGCTACATTTTAAAAATATCCATTGTGCGAGACCTCACAATCAGAGCCATGAAACAATATTTATTTCACAAGACAGTTGCAGTTGTACTTATATTGCGGCTGAAAACTGTGCCAATTTTGTAAAGTGTAGAACGATCTTAACTTCGTAACCACATCTATTCGAATAAATAGTGCAAATATCGATTGCATCTTTCATCCAGCAGTTCTATGTAGATCACGTAACAGCGAGATGGGATGGAGTGCCACCATTGCCTGGTGGAGGATTCTTCAGAGAAGAGGGAGATGATGGAACATCTGAGGATAATGAAGAAGAAGGAGAAGAAGAGAAGAGTTGGAAACAGAAGTCAATCAAGGTTATTCATGATATTGCACTTTTCTCCTACAGTCAGTTTCAGAAGGGAAACATGAATACGGGATGAGAACTACTTACCTAGTCAGCAAAAGATTAATGAATACTCGAAATTATATATGATTTTTGGTGCTAGCTACATGATCCATAAATATAGTGTACGACCAGTCCAATGTGTAACTGAGACCTTATCCATGTCATCCCGGATATTCTCAATGTTTGCTTACACTCAAGCACATAAGATCGCACCTTGAGAATACCTTTGGTCTTTAGGAGCAGGGGAGGTCATGATTGTGTAAAGATGTCATTCGCTTCTTTGACTTTTCTTGAGTTGGCTTCAGTGACAACATAATGGATTCGATGAAAGACATTTAGTTACGGAATCAGTGAAAATCAATAAACACACATTTTCAGTACATCAAGATCCTCACACCACACATCATTCTCGTTTCAGTGTTGATTGGATATCTCTGTCTAGGCAAGTGATACATCTATGGTATTCCATTCGAAATACACTCGTCAGAGTACTAGCCTCTCATATTGATAGACGATCGCTAGAAAGAAGTTTAATTGTAGACAACGTGTAATTGAATAAGGCACCTTTCGTTTCTAATATAATACTCTTTCAAAGAACAGTAGAATTATTCAACTCTAATGAAGACCTGGCAGGAGCGTGGATATTGATGTTACTGGAGACGAAAACAGAACTGCAGGCACGATCAAGGAAGCTGGTAAAGTGAGTTATTTACATGCTTATGCTAGGGTGTCGCATTTGGGACAAATTTGCATCTTTTCGTCTCTGTCCTCATTTCATCATTTGTCTCTAGTGCAATAAACACGACCGGCCAGTAATGACGGAGAGAAGAAAAATGCAAATCCGTCCCAAATGCGACACCCTAAGCCATAAGCCTTATGCCCATCAATCAAAATATTTTTTTCGTCATAAACACCACTAACGCGTTTATTTCTGAACTTCTTGCTCTTGTTTCACTGTATGAGGTTACAACGCAGAATGACATGGCCCTCAATTAACATGATTTTATTGGAGATTGACCAATATGGTCACCAACTACACCATCGACAGCTGGAAAATTATCAACGACGCTCAGAAGGCAAGGAAATTTGTGCATGAGGACGAATGGGCAAGGATTTTTCGGTATGAACGCATATTTACATTTTAAAATATAGCAACACACATTTTGTATGAATATCTATATTTGGTTAGTATGCCCCATAAAAAGAAACCCTGATCTATTGCAGTGAGTACATGGTGTCCTCATTCGAAGTGGTTGATGACCGTCGACCGATCAGAAAGGAGTTGAATCGTCCTGATGATATGAGTAATATGCATAACAAATGGACATTTCCCACTTCCCTTCTCTACGTCCTGACTGTTCTCACGACTTGTGGTGAGTACCTCACAATAAAAAGCTTCCATCAAAAAAGGCAAAATGTCACAATAGTTTCCCCATTAGTTAGCTCATGTATCTACTTGACTGACCTTCATGGTATCACTAAATATCTTCAAATAATATAATAAATATATACTTATTTAGGCTACGGCGAAGTATCAGTGGATACCGATTCCGGGAAGGTATTCTCTGTCGCATTTGCACTTATTGGCATACCTCTGATGTTCATTACGGGCGCTGATGTGGGCAAATTTTTGTCGGACACTCTTTTGAAGTTCGTTCTGCACTGGAATCGAATGACGAGACATTTGAAGGTGAATACTTACTTATATTAGACTGAATACCTTCAAAATGCTAAATTCAGGCAGAAAGATTCACGTTCCGATTTTGAAGCATTGTATGAAAATGTTCAGGAATTCTTCTGTCGAAACATAAGGAGAAAGTCAGTCATTTCGTCTGTTGGTGATACAGACACAATTGACGTTCTTGGAATGGAAACAGAAGAGAAATTGTGGTTTCCCATTGGTTAGTTATCCCGTATCCACCAACAATTACTGTCCCAATGTTCCTGATTAGAATTCAGTTTTTACTTTAAGTTCAAGCACAGTCGAAAAGAAGCAATACAACTATTCAGGCGCTTACGTCGGTTGTATTTGTCTGTATTGTTCTCTCGGTTCAGTCATGTTCATGAATTGGGAAAGGTCAGCCATTTAAACATTGTAGTCATAAAATGTTTTCGAAATGCACTAACAATAAATTCCCAACATTAAGAAATGCTCCAACAGATTTTCCTCCACAGTGGATGTGTGTGATCTATTAATAATTGCGATCCATTTCAATTAGTTTCTTGTATCTGTCATAATAATGGGAGGAAGGTGACAATATTTGAACATTGTTTAGGAAATGGTCGTTCATCCACGCTTTCCACTTCGGATTCAATCTCATGGTCACTGTTGGACTGGGAGACATCGTCGTTGTCGACTATCTGTTCCTCTCGCTCATTGTTGCATTCGTCATCGTTGGTAAGAGAATGATAAGTAGTAGAGATGGAAAATGGACTGCGGTGATGATGTTTTGAGAGCATTTGTTAAGGGCTCGCTGTAATGACAATGTGTGTTGATCTCGCCTCAACTCATCTCAAAGCATATTTCACTCGTATTCACTACTTTGGAAGGGCAAAGAGGTTCGAGTCAATCAATATCAACTGTTCTCCATATTCTTTTGCATAGAGGACATTTGAGTAAGAATAGGAAGGCAGTAGAGTACCTATTGATAACTTGGATGTACAATTGAGATTCCTCGGAATGAGTGAAGAACTGAGAGAGATTGTGGCACTTCTCTCTGCGATGAGAAGGAAACACGGAGGAAAGGTACGTGTGATCCCCTTTTTGGTAGAAAAATATATCTAACATCTAAAGTAAAATAAGTGCATAGGGCTCAAGATCTTTTTGAGTAGCGTAGTCAATTTGAAACTACAAACGAGCCCAATAAAGAGACAATTTCAGATCACATGGAACGATATTCGCAATTTTCTTGTCAACGAATTGCGTGATCGTCCATTCGAACCATATGAACTTCTTAAGAAACTCAAATACATCGACGAGACATCTTCTGTCATATTTAATGTGAGAATTCCCGGAAATTCTTCGTATGTGACTCAAAAAGCAAAAATGTGCAAGCCCAGCTCCTATTTGGCATACAATACGAACTATTGTTGAATATTTTACATTGGAAAAGTGGATATAGATCGGGCATTGGTGGATAATATCATTATTGTCACTCACTTTTTTCATGCCCATAATATTCTTTGTATTTCAGCCCAATTACTACCGTGACAGTGAATACATTCGACGTGTAACAGCTCTTCGGCCGGAACATCCAACATTTGCGTGAAGTATCGATGATTCTCCCAGTGTCATTAAAGAACTCCCGAAATGTTTTTTTGAATGAATGCAATCGTAACCGTTCAACAAAGGACACAAAGCTGTAATAAAGCCATAAAATCATCAAACGTGATATGTTTTACGGAAAAATTGCAGTAATTTGAAATGTTGGTCTAGTAATAACAATAAATATTAACTTGTGAGTTATTGAGCAGGAGCCTTTTAGAGAAAGCCAGAAGAAGAATTGTTCCTTTGACCGTGAACTTGTAACGAATGACCAGTAGTGTGAGTCGTGTCGATCGATTGGATAAAGGAAACGATTGGAATAGTCATTCGTAAATGCAACAAATTGGAGCGAATTCAATCGAAGATCGTCTTCCTTTGAATCCATGACTACTCCATGACTACTCAATTGCTTTCGTCTGTCTCTCTCTTCGTTGTCCTTTCTTCCCTTTCCATTCATGCCTTCGATCCGATTGATTGATATTCCATCTGATATCCATCTCGTAATCTTCATTCCCTCAATGCCACGAATAGTCGAATTCATCTCATTATTCGTTCCAATAAGTCTCGACTATTCCGTATGGATGGTCGTTTGACCCTTCACTGCTCGGGGGGCAGACGATCCTCATTCATTAGATGTGTACTAAATCTGAAGAATAAAGGAAACGATTGGAATAGTTCATTCGTAAATGCAACAAATTGGAGCGAATTCAATCGAAGATCGTCTTCCTTTGAATGTAAAGATGTTTCCTGTTCATCAACTGACATTTCCTACAACGAACTATTTCGAGGAAGTTCCCTTGAAACATGGTTTGCATACTACACAAGCCCTGCTTCAACTATCCAATTGAAAGTGGAAGGAATGGTACAGATCAGTCATGCAAGAGAGATTCATGGCTTATTATCAACGGCTACAATGTTTATCCTTAATTGTTGTTATGACTCTCTTACGAGGCCACAGATCAATCAATATTAGTGTGGGGGACCGAATACTAGTGTTAGCTATTTCATTTTTTCGCGTCAATCTCTACTCTGTCCGGTCGTCTCACACTTGCTGAAGATGACCGCACGGGGAAGAGTAAGTACGAAGAGTGAGCCAAATATTCGAAATATTCGGCGTGTTTGGTCCCACTCTTCGTCATTTCTCTTCCCCGTGCGGTCATCTTTAGCAAGTACGAAACTACCGGGCAGAGGAGAGAATGACGCGAAAAAATGAAGTAGCTAACACTACTATTCGGTCACCCCACACTAATCAATATATATTCACACCAAAGCGTCCTCTTCGAATTGAAGATGTGACCACCTTCGTTGGTCAACCAGGAGTTCAAACACCTTCATTTCAACTTGATGATCAGTTCTTCAAAGGTTTGGCGTCTTTTACACTCTTCATCTTTAACTGTTGCAGAAGTCGCAACTAGAGAACTTTTTATTTCACGTTGTTGTTACAAATGAAAACTTGTCGATGCTCGCTACAAGAAATGATCTGAAAAATGAAGATGTTATCATGAGCGATAATTTCACTGCCTCTGATATACGATCCCTTTGTCAGGTGATGTTCTTTGAATAAATGTTTACTCCAATTATTTTCAGGAACTATTAAAACAAAACCTGAAAAAAGTGATGATTTTGCGAGTCCTTGAGAGATTCGACAGCAAAATCGACCTTTCTTGCTTCCTTATGAAGATTGAGAATGAAGAAGTGAAATTGATTCGCAACTTACCAGATCTGCTCATACACTATGTACAAGATAATTGTCGTCTCACTCTGTCGTGTACTACTTTGTTTAACATTCGAGTTGAATTACTTGACTCGATACAAATGGAAGAAGAAAATGATATTCCTGCAATAAAACCATGATCATATAAGACGGGAATTCTCAATTTCAGCGGATGAAAAATCCTTATCGGGCCAAAAAGGGAGGTACACATATTGCATACGTTTGTTGAAATATAAAAAAACCTGTCTCATAGAAGTTCCTGATATTTCTGCATCATTTGTGATTATTGCTCAATTTAGTTGAGCTTGGTAAATTTGTTATCTGAAACACATATCTATGTATAGAGACCGCAATGACTTTTGAATCGAGGTTGCTAAAAATTCTGAAACCATGACATTTCCCCATAAATCGATGGTGCTGATTCGAATTATGAGGAAATAAAATAACAAAATTCAGTACTGTACACATGTATGTATATCTACCGAAGAAAAGATGTAGATATTACAAAAAGGATGTTGAAAATTGTGTTTCAACTGTTCAACGAAGAAAAATGGAGAAAAGTTATAATATCTCTTAGACATAAAATCACCAATTGTTCTTATACGTGATGTATCTGCATAATTTAGAAAATATCATTTCGGTTATGTCGTCAACACAATATCTTAACAATAAGGCTGTGATAGTAGACAACCACTCAATGGGTAATGACCACGAATATCTTGTGTTGATTGTACACAGGAGGACAGTATTCAATGGTGTTTGGATATGGAGGGGAGCTCCTTAGTTTCATGGACATAAGATCACCTCATTCGTTTGTAGTCATTGGCGCATTCATTTTGCATCCCCAAATATGACCAATGGAGATCTGAAGTAGTCCGCCTTTTGAAACTTTTGTCTGGGGAAGATGGAAAAGAGTTCGGTGTTCACGCGCATAACCACCAACTCGACGTTCATTTTCACCATTGAATTCTGATAATTTATACTCTGGTGCTCAAATATTTTATTGCTTGATTTGATATTTCACGAAGACATAATTGTTGCACTTTGCACGTTTTCTCAAGGAACCCTTGTTGAATTAGTGTGCATAGAGGTCATGGATGAAGTTTCAGAAAGTGCAAAACAGTTCACATAGAGACGCATAATGAACGTGGCGAAGGAACATTGAAAACGTTGTCTAAAAATTGTCGTTTTCATTACGGAAAACTAGAGGAGGCGACAGTTCCAAAAATGTGGTGCTACAGTATGCTGGAGTGCATTTAAACGTTAATGTATTTTATGAAATTGAAGAAACGTCGCGCACAAAATTTTTCTCCTGATTTTCTGAAATTCTAATGCAATTCTCCCTCTTCTACTGGTTTTGTACGAATGTTTTTGCCGCTAGTCTCCTTATTAATGCTTTTACCCAAAGGCGCTTTCTCGTCACTGGTTTTCCGGCGTGAGAATTGTCTTTGTAATAAAGTACATGGGGTATTTTGCGGCTAATTGCAGGCCTATTCGTTCTTTTAGATTGGTTTCCATTTATTTCCATTCCTAGTTACCGCTGATCTTTATTTCCTTCAGCATGGCTGGCGTGAAGGAGGAATGGCTGAATGGAAAAGCTTCTTTTCCCTCAGAAACTCCTTCCCTCATTCCCGTCGAAGGTAAGGAAAGGGCCACATGGCATTTGCGACACAATCGGTTGTGAAAGTGAAAACTTATTGTAGAAGAAGTCATGAGCATTCTATTTTGCTTATGCCCATAGGGACACTTTTTGTTAGTTAAGAAATATTATTGAGGTGAAAAGAACATACTGATCACATCGGCACTTCCTTATGTTAACAACGTTCCTCATCTGGGAAATATAATCGGATGTGTCTTGAGTGGAGACGCGTTTGCACGATACTCGCGCATGATGGTGACTTTCATTTCTCATTTTTCCTACTCGAACTCTTAGGGATACCGTACTCTTTATGTATGTGGTACAGACGAATACGGCACTGCGACAGAGACAAAGGCTATTCAGGAGAATACGACACCAAAACAGGTATATTACTCTTATTGAAACAAAGATGGTTAGAAAGAGTCATCTGCGGGGACATCACCGACCCAATGCCAAAATCTAATCCACGTTCTCTTATTTATGGCTTGCCCATAAATCTTTTCACACTTTCGCCATTTCAACATTTCGTCACACTAACTCCCTCCCCCCCCCCCTACTATCAATTTCTGAGGCTCAGTTACATCACCTTTCGACGATCATGAAATACAACTTGTTTGTACTTAATATCTCTTGTCAGATCTGCGACAAATACCACGCAATACACAGCGACATCTACAAATGGTTCAACATTGATTTTGATCACTTTGGAAGGACAACAACAGATCATCAAACAGAGTATGTATTTGACTATTCAAAATTCACATGCATGCAGTCCATACACATATGAACGGCTCCATTCTTTTAATTGTGACATGATTCCCAAACCGCATCATATTAGAACATCGAGTCAAAATTATGTGCTTTCAACAAGCGTTATGCCGAATTCTCTATTTCGCTCGCTTTACACTCTCAACAACGCGTTGGGGCGCACCCATTATTGTGAAATTATTTTGATTTTATCGCATATTATTTACTATTAAAAAGAATGGAATTCAAGAACAGATGTTTAAGTGATTGCAGCCTGAGCATACAGAAATGGAATATAATACCAGACGATTTTTTTAGGAAGTGCGCCAATATTAGTGAAACCATCCATTTGTGATCATTGAAATTTTTAAAATATTTTGCTTATGAATTCAGCAGTGAGAAAGCAATTGCGACCATACCTGGGCAGGGTCCACGAGCTCGTGGGGGGCGACAAGTACCTTGGGGCGAAAAAATTCATTTTTTGGGGGGACAAGTACTAATTGAAATTTTTGCCAGCGAAAATTTTTGAAATGCACCTTTGTGCTGGCAAAGTTTTTCGATTTTGAGGGGGCGACAAGTACATTTTGGTCCAAAAATGGCAGGGGCGACAAGTACATTTTGGGGAAAATTTTCGTTCTCGTGGACCCCTGCCCAGGTATGATTGCGACCAAAATTATACAAACATGACGATACTAGATTCCACTATTTTTATTTGTGTCGCATAAGATAGAAATCATAGAAATACCATTTGAGTACACTGCGAAATACTCTACAGTATCCAGTGATTCCAGTTGGGACCGTAGAACATTATCATGTAAGTGTTGCTCATCTACTTCTATCATAGAAGTTGTATGTATCATATACCACTCATTGGTCAAAGGGAGCGCGTTAGATCCTTTGAGATTCGAGAATCCACAAATTTCCATAGCTTTAGCCTATATTTCGGCGATGCTTTGAGTGGCCAGCGATTCACTCAAAGTCATAGTAGGATAACGTGGCATCGGAGCTCTCATTTGCGCTCAGCTTTTTAAAAAAGGGTTGTGCAATCTGTGTCGGTGGAGGAATTTCAATTCCTTCACTTATGGTTTGATTTTTTTGCCAACTTATATCAAATATATGCCATTCCAATGGTCGCTTACCGTTAGTGCCTTAATTGTAAACCCTCCCCCCTTGTCGAAATGGCTAGTTTATTGAAATGACTTTGTCAAAGCCCAGTGTGGTAGTCTTATTCCAAGTCAGTGGCTTCTTAGCGTATTTGTTGGTGCTGTGAAAATGTTATTTCACACTAGTGCCTCTCATAGAAACGATTGCCATCGTTAAGGATCTGTCACGATATCTTCAATCGTCTTCATGCCAATGGGTTCACCACAACTCAGACTGTCGACCAACTCCATTGCGGAAATTGCGACAGGTTTCTCCATTGCTTCTTATATCCCGGTCAATTAGAAGTGTTTAGTTAACACGTACGACATGTATAAGTTCCAAAATGTCACGTTGCCGAATGTATACGTGTCGTACAATTAGAATGGATTAGGATTGCCAAAATAGTTTTTTTAACATCTGTTGCGGATGCCGCTGTTGACCTGTTATGTTGTATTGACATATAAGAAAGTCACAAATAAATTTTACAGCAAGCGTGGACCCCCACTTGGAAAAGTGACCAAAACGCCGTTTTAGTCACTAAAGTAAAACGGCGTTTTGGTCACTCAACAATTTTAAAGCTACCCTGAGGCATTCGAA
>JACMIF010001057.1:12145-27852 GCA_014805445.1 Diplogasteroides magnus
ATTCGAATGCCTCAGGGCAGCTTTAAAAATTTTGAATGACCAAAACGGCGTTCTACTTTAGTGACTAAAACGGCGTTTTGGTCACTTTTCCAATTGGGGGTCTACGTTTGCTGTAGTCGTTATTTTTTACTTTCTTATATCTTTCAGGTTTCTGGCTGATCGTTTTGTCTTCGGGATTTGTCCAAATTGTGGATATGAAGATGCTCGTGGTGATCAATGTGATGGATGTGCAAAGGTTGTCTTCCCTCTCTCCCCTCCCCCTTATTCTTCCTTCTCAGCTTGTCAATGCAGTAGACTTGCTGTCTCCTCGATGCAATTTGTGTAAGGCTACTCCGACTGTCAGAGAGTCGAAGCATATCTTCCTGGAGTTGGACAAACTACAGAATGCAGTGGGAGAGTTTGTGGAGAAACAAGAGCAGAATGAGAACAATCATTGGTCTCCCAATGCATTTGCCATTGCGAAAGGATGGATCAAGGGAGGACTAGAGAAGAGATGTATTACAAGAGATCTCAAATGGGGAACTACAGTACCAAAGGAATTGGAAGGATTCGAGGACAAGGTATGTCTTAGGGCAACACTTCCACACAGGCCTCAAAACTGCAAGATTTATTTACTTTTTATGAGTCGGTTACGTCAGGAAAGTTATCTCACCGAGACTATTCAACATGACTATATCTACCTTTTTGCCCATATTTGCAGCTATTCATGCGCGCGGAACTGTGTTATGCGGAAGTATCGTTATCTCCTCTTTAGCATCGAGTCTAAGGAGTTATCATGTCGTCTCTCAGGTCTTCTATGTCTGGTTCGATGCTCCCATTGGATATCTTTCGATCACAAAGGAACTACTGGGAGACAATTGGACTAAATGGTGGAAGAATTCTCGTGATGTTCAATTGTATCAATTCGTGGGCAAGGTTTGGTTTAGTATTGATTCATTGTGAGAATAATGGATATTGAGGACAATGTTGCATTCCATTCGGTAATGTTCCCCTGTACTCAAATTGGTGCAAATGATGGATACACTATGGTGAATAATCTTTGTGCAACGGAATATCTTAATTATGAGGACTCCAAATTCAGGTATTTCTTTACAGATTCCTTTTCTAATATATTATTTGTGTGCAGTAAATCTCGAGGAGTGGGAGTGTTTGGTGATCAAGCAAAGGACACGGGAATAGAAGCTGATGTTTGGAGGTGAGACAATCATCTATTCCATCCATCTTCACTCTTGTCATTTCAGATTCTACTTATTGTACATGAGACCGGAAAATCAAGATACTGCCTTCTCATGGGATGACTTTTCACTCAAAGTACTTCATGTAATACGGTTGTTTTAATAATATTTCTATATTACAGGTAAACTCTGAATTGCTGAACAATCTTGGTAACTTTATCAATAGAGCATTGCAATTCTGTGTAACAAACTTCGGAGGTAAGTGAATGTTTTGATATATGGAGGAATGATGTCTGTAGGAGTGATTCCTGCCATGAAATTGAATGAGGATGATGAAAAGTTCATTCTGGATGTACAGAAGGAGTTGCAACAATGGAACAAACTGATGAATGATGTCAAATTGAGAGTGAGAACTGTCTATTTGTGATTGAATCATGAATTATACTCGGCAGGATGCAGTTCGTGCTGTACTGTCCCTTTCTCGTCTGGGTAATCAATACATGCAGGCAAATGCCCCTTGGGCGGCCATCAAGGGAGATGAAGAGGCCAAGTGAGGACTGATCTTATGTATTTGATTCATTGCACTCAATAGACAACGTGCTCGAACAGTGATTGGAGTATCATGCAATGTTGTCTTCATGTTATCACTCGTTCTTCATCCCATCATGCCAGAGGTTGCACTTCCATCCATTTGTATTCATTCTATTCATTCCCTTCAAGGTCAGTCATCGTATTCGCCTTCAATGTGGACATGAATCTCTTCCTCTCTTCTCTTCCATTCCAATTGCTTATCTGAAGGAAGGCCACAAGATCGGACAGGTTCATCTATCTTTTCCTCTGTGATGGCTGGATCAACTTTTTTGGGGTCATAGTATGATTCCCAACTGACATATCTGATACGAACCGTACGCTTGGCTCACAACTGTGATCTATCCTTCATTTACGTTTCATTTCGCCGTTTCTCTGACCACCAATCGTTATTTGGGATATATTTCACAGTGTCAATGACAGTTGCATAATAATGTTTGATTCTTCTTTCAGCCCAAGCCACTATTTGTGAAGATGGAGAAAGGATTTGTGGACGGACTGAAAGTCAAATTTGGAGGAGTGAGATGAGACTAGTTTCTATTATACGAATCATTCCAACTTCAGTCGGAAGCAGCGCCGCCACCTAAAAAGGAGAAGGCAAAAAATACGAAGATTGAAGGTATTTTTAGCAATTTTTTTCTATTTCCATAGAGTCGTAATTGCCAAATCAAGTTAAGCACTCACAGAATTTTTGATACACGAAAAAAATTATGATTTACAAGTTTAGTTTGAAAGCGGTAACGGTCGAGATAACAAAAGAACCATAGTATATTTAGGTGTTCTATTGTTACCTTGCCTACTGTAATATCGTAACATCTGTCTGTTTTTCATTCCTTTTGTCATGCACAGCCCTTCCTGTAGTGACGGGAGAAATATGAGAGAGGCAGAAATTTGCTATTGGATCTTCCTGCAGGAAATTGTGCACTCTCATTCCTCTATGTTGCACGCGTTGTTGTGCATATTATTCTCACAAAGTTTATTACCTTAGGTTACACGTTGCACAATGATTGCATCTGACTTACACTTATATGTTTCGACACTTTGCCCTCTTAGCTTCTTTACGAATTCCATGCGGAATTTAGTATTTAGCAGTTAACATTGTGTGAAAACTGGCTGTTTCTGTGGAAGCATTTTTTCTGAAACTGAGATAACAACCACCCACACTGCACCTATTTTGGGGAGAGGCTTGAAAATATTTGTTCCCGATTTCTTGGGGCAAAATGAAGCGAATTCTATTTCTAGAATTGTGGTCTTATTATTCTTCCTTGTTGACTGTTTTATAGTTAATGCGGTATTTCGTATAATTCTTCCGTGCTTCTTCGTTCTTCTTCCTATATTTCTTTATTTCTCTTCTTTCTATTCCTTTTTTTATCGTTGTCGAGCGCGATCAATTTGGCTGTTTTATAGTTATAATGTCACCATTTTTGATGTAATGCCTCAGACGATAAGCGCATAATTATGAACAAAAAACTCGCAAATATTGCCAAAATTCGCTCGTATACGAGATAAAGCACTTTCAAGTGCCCCTAAGTCCGCGATTTAAACATCCCTTGAAAACCGTAGCGCTGGGTCGGGACCACTTTAAACGCTGTATCTCCAATACCAGCGATGTATATAACTGTTTTTGTACATACTTTTGCGCTTTTTCTGATTGTGAGTGAGGTTGAGATCAGAAATGGTGACATTATCCCTTTGGCTTTGAGAAATACTGTCCATTCATTCATTACAGCTGGTAGTGAGCAAAAGAAGAAGAAGAAGCCTGAATCAGTCGCCATGGCCTCTCATTTCCCTTCAATCGCCCGTAACAGCCGTCAAATGCAGCAACTACTATCTGGAGCCACTGCAAAGTTGAATCAAGTGAGTGAAGAGAAGTGATGAGGGAGAAGTTGTACACGAAGGTTCATTCTTCCAATGGTACATTGAGACCCCACATTCCCCAGCCTTGGGCTTAGAAAAAAAAGTCGTACTCAATGCATTTTTGGTAGATTGAGATGGCGAAACAACGCACTATGAATAGACCCAAATCGTATATGGTAATGCAAACATGGAAACATATGTGACCCTTCCTGTACTAGACCTTTTCAACACAATCATTCGAACTGTGTCTCCCTTTTAGGTCAGAGCTGCATTCGTATCTCAGAAGTTGCAATCCCTTGAGAAGGAGAACAGTAAATTGGAAGGAGAGATTGAAGTGCTTGTGAAGAAGTTGGTGGAGGCAGAAAAAGCAGCTGGAAGTGAGCGACGATGAGTCAAAAGGAAGAAAAAGGTATCTTTTAGTCAAACAAGTGGATGTTCCAAAGAGGAAGGTGGAAGAGACTGAAGTGAAGAATGAAGTGAACAATGTCAAGGCTGAAACACCCAAAGTAGAAGTGAAGGGAAAAGAGGTATCACTTGATTAGAGATGGTATTATGAATGTAGAATGGGATTCAGAACAACAAGAAGACAGTAAATGATACGAAGAAGGCTGTATCCTCATCTGAAGAAGAAGTTCACATTGGAAGACTCGATCTACGAGTTGGAAGAATTCTCAAGGTACACAATTGTTAATTATATCTATTGTGTAACTTGATGGTACCTATTTGAGTGTGATAAACATCCTGATGCCGATTCATTGTATGTGGAAGAGATCGATGTGGGTGAGGGTACCCCTCGTACTGTTGTATCTGGACTAGTCAAACATGTTTCTATTGAAGAGGTGAGTCTTATCCCCTTTCTTCCTCTCATATCATCTCATTTAGATGACCAATCGATTGGTTGTTGTCATGTGCAATCTGAAACCAGCCAAGATGAGGGGAATCGAATCACGTGCCATGGTTATGTGTGCAAGTTCACCTGAAAAGGTGGAAGTGATGGATGTGGATCCTTCCTCTATTCCTGGTACTCCTGTCATTTGTCATCCATTCCCTCATATTCCTGATGCTCAACTCAATCCTAAGAAGAAGGTGGGTATCAACATCTCTTCCATTCTCATTCTCTCTTCTCTTCAGATCTGGGAAACAGTGGCAGAGGATCTGAAGGTGTCTAGTGAAGGATTTGCTGCATGGAAGGGTCATCCTCTATTGGTTGGAGGAAAGACAAAGATGACTGCAGTCTCACTGAGAGGTGTTCCCGTCAAGTAATGGAATGGATAACTTCCTATTGAGGATTGTCTTTCTTATCCTTTCATAGCTTCCTACTTGTTAAATTATTGTTGTGCCCTATACAACAATTATTGTTATCGGTTTTTATCAACATTGCTGGATTATGTTTTGTTCGAAAGGGATAAAGAATATAATATTAGTTGTTTTTAACGTGAAGTGAAGTGTTGCGTTATCACTGTAACCATATCTCAAACAACTGACGTGGCCATTTCACTATTGGATGTAATACTATTAGAATGAGCAAAAAACAAATCCATTTGGCCGACCCTCGTTTCGCTCATCTCTCAAGCGACCCAACATTCAATGCTTTGAAGAGAAAGGAACGAAAGGTACGGAATGGTATTGGACAGTGCATTTGATACTTACTTTTTGTAATCTTACGTAGTATTGATGGTAATTTGCAGGTTGTGATTGAGAAAAGATTTGCATCCGCCTTGAAAGGGAAGGGATTCACGACAGATGCACCTGTTGATAGTAGAGGAAGAAAGACGAAGAGGAAAGAAGATACCACATTGCATCATTTGTATGACTTTGAGGATGAAGAAGAGAAGGTGAGGATGGGGGATCGAATTAGATATGAAGAACAGATATTCTATCCGTGCGCATTGGTAACAGTAAGTCAGGCATATTCTCTATCTTTGGTCATAGACAACAGATCGAAATGAGAGAACAGATCGCTAACATTAAGTCTTCAGTTATGTTGCATTTATTGTCCATAATTGTATCGATAGTGTGGGAGGATGTAGAGAGGAACTTTTGAGAGACAAACTCAGTACGCGAATGGGTACATTAAAGCCAGGGTATGGGGAATGCCCCTGGGTGGGCCATGTACTGTAGAGAGAATGGATTAGTTGCAGGAGAAGGAAGAGTCTGAAGGAGAAGAAGATTCTGATGAAGAGACAACACTCAATGTAGGGACCATTCTGTTGTCATTTACATTTGTTCCTTGTTATAGTTGGATCTTGCACGAGGAGGAGGAAACGATGTTTCATCGAGTGATGATGATGAATCAGGAAGTGAATGGGAATTGGAAGAAGTCAAGGATGAACATGAATGGGGAGAGTTGGACAGGTAAGTCACTCTACACTATCAACATTTTCTACTTTGGCTAATGACCCTCTGCAATCACTTCATTTTTGAATTGGAGGCGGTTTGCATGCAAATTGTTAGCACTAACTGTGCATATGTCTGATTGAGGAGTGAGATTGAGAATGAATTGTATTTACAGAGATGCCCGTCGTATTGAATGGGCCTCGAGAAGATTGGCCATTTGTAATCTTGACTGGGATTCACTCACTGCTGAAGTGAGAATTCATTCTATTACACAATCTTCAGTATCTTCATTGCAGGATTTGTACATGCTTGTTTCATCCTTCAAACCACTTGGTGGTCGAATCGAGAAGTTGACCATTTACTTATCTGATTTTGGAAAGGTTTCATGAATTGCATCCCTTTTCCATTATGATTTGTCTATAGGAAAAACTGGATAAGGAAGACACATTGGGTCCACAAATAGAAGTGAGCGATGAAGAAGAAAATGAAGACGAAGATTTCGATGATGGAACATTGAAGAAGAATTCGTAAGACACTTCTTCTTTCATTTGACATTGGCACTTTGAGCAAGAAAAGTGAGGTCATTCGAAAGTATCAAGTGGAGAGACTCAAATACTACTATGCTATTCTTGAGGTATCCCATAGTGTTGTGTTCTCATTGAATTGAATGATTTGCAGTGTGATTGTGAACAGACAGCATCTGTTCTCTATGAGAAATGTGATGGAGTTGAGTATGAGAACAGTGGACTGAGACTCGATTTACGATTTGTACCAGATGAAATGAAATTTGACGTTTGTTCACCTTTCCATTCACCAAATGGAATGTGCCATTTTGAGGAGAGTCGAGTGAAAGAATGCATTAAAGACGAAGAAGTACAGACAGACAAATATCGTCCGAAGGAGGTGACAATTAGGAAGATGGAGGAATGAAGGAATGTATTCTTGATGATTAAGGTCTCTAACAATCCCCTTTCACTATCTGCAGTTAAATTGACATGGGAAGACACTGATGTGAACAGAGAAAGGAAAATGAAGGAAGCATTCGAGTGAAGAGACAATCTATTTATATTATTATGATTCATGTTGAGAGATGAAAGTAACATGGATAATGTGGCTGAAGCACTTATTGCTGATTCGGATGAAGAAATGGACACAATGGGGAGAAAGGTGAGATGAGGATGGGAGGGAATACGGGAGGGAGAAGGTTTCAGGACAAATTGGCCTTACTTTTGGGAGCAGGGAATGAAGATGAGGATGGTGTTGAAGTGGAATGGGAAGAAGATGAGGATGAGAATACAAAGAAGATGGAAAAGAAGGAAAAGAGTGGAAAGAACAATTGGGAATCATATCTTGAGAAGAGAAAGGTGAGTGAAGTGTATGAACACGGAGATAATGAAGAGATTATTCGAGGTTAAAAGGAAGGAGCGTAAGGCAGCCATTGCGGAGGCTAAGAGGAAGGCAAAGGAACCTGCCGGAGAAGAAGAAAGAAAAGCGAAAACAAAATTGCCCGCTGAAAGCAAGAAAATTGTCAAAGAGGAGGCAGTTGTTATTGATAAAAGGTACGGTGCAGGCATCGGATTGTATCTTTGTTATATCACGTACGATCTGTCGCTGGTTAGAGAGTGGTAAGAGAGACTGCTTTATAAGAGAGAACAGAGAAACTTGACTGGCAGTCAGATCTGACGTGTTGTATTTCAGATTCAACGCTCTCTTCACAGACAGTTCATTCGCTATCGACCAGTCTAGTTCTCTTGTCAAGGTAATATCATTTGAACTCATACATGACTTTGTGAATATTTGAGAACAAGACAGTGTTGGATAGACAAAGTGAAGTGCGTAGAAAGAGAAAGGCGACTGATAAGCCACAAGGATTAAATGAAGCTAATTTGGTCAATCGACTCAAGAAGAAATCTGCTAAATGGCAAAAATAAGCTCGGCGAGCATTTTCTTGTTGTTACAGCCGTTTGTTGTTTTTTTTGTTGCAAAAATAAACTTTTTGTTTCTGGCTATCAGAAATGTCAATCGCATAGCAAAAATACATCTACATTTGTGAGATTATGTACGTGGGGTGAGTCGTATAGATCGACTCTTTTCTTTCCAACTTCTTCCTTGTCCACTCTTGACAATCATCTCAATGAACGTACTGTTCGGCCGTGCCACAAGACTACTTATTCACACAAGACATCGATCCAGGAACAAATGAGGTCTATATGAGTGTCTTATTCCATTTGTCTCATTCATGTCATGTTAACGTGATCTTCGACGATTCCTTCTATCCGTGTCTCCATCATTCTCCTGTTATCTCCATTCTCTTTTCCCCTTGCAGATACTATGTGTCTAATGCAACTTCCCCCTCTCATTCACTTGAGAATCTTCGAGAATCTCAAGACAGATCATCTCAATACACTCAGGAAAGTGAACAGACAGTTTCGAAAGGTGAGGCGTTTTTAGAATTAGAAAAGTTGAATTTGTCATTCTTCAAATCGATATTGAACCGACTGTTCCTAGCAAGAGATGAGGGTTCTGTTTGATGATAGGACGGTCTTATCAAATATTGTACAGTAATGGGATATCGTCAGGTGATTGACTCTTCTGGTGACCTTCTATACAAGAATACAGCGAGTGCTGAGATCATCAAGAATGCAGGGATCTACAATGAACAAAGCGAGATTTACGTCAGAATATCGATTGACGAGAAGGAATATCTGCTAAGATTTGTGGAAGGTCAGAATAAACAATCAAAAATTAACTGCAAAATCTCTGCTGGTCAGGGTTTCTCATTTCTGTGGGAAATTCATCTTCAAAGAATCTGTGAAAACAGTGAATGATCACTTATCGGGCATGACGAGAAAATACAATTTTATATAAAGCGAAATTGAGGACAGTGCAAGGGGCTGACATCGATTGCTTGGAATGGAATGCAAGTCACATTCCACAATGAGAGTATCTACAACAAGTCGATAGTGGAGTGTCTGACTATGTGGATGAGAACATGCATGAGATTCTATCTCATTCTTAGTGGAAGATTCACTCTGAATGATGTCAAGATGGTACATCCACTACTTAAGAAGGTCAGTAACTTCATCAAATATGCGCTTCTTTCCTATCAAATCTTTTCTGAGCGTTCGGTCGGGCGGCTAGATAATAAGTGCTTCTGGTGTACTTCATGATAACGATGAGACCTCTAGGTATTATACAGCGGTATATGCCAATGAAATGCTACCATTCGCAACGAGTAAAAATTGCCTTCCAGATGACCGTTTGTTTATAGATTTGTTACTTTGTTTCCATTTTATGCGGTCATTTACTCGAAACAATTCTACAATTTTCAATGAGTCACCCAATAAATAAGTTATATTCCTTGCAGACAACCAAACTAATCCTTGCTTGTTCATTCATTGGAATGACTCGTAAGGACATCTACGATTACTTTCTCACTCCCAAACGTCCACTATCAACACTCGGACTGCGACCATATATGGGTCCTCTCAGGACAGATCATTACGGTGAAGTGCTACAGTAGTCAGTCAGCCTGGTCAGAGAACTATGACATGGAGGAATAGCCTCTTGTATTCTCTCAAAACTTCCCACCACTCTAACTCTATGTTGTATTATGCATCCTAACCGAAATGTTATTCTTAACCTGATACACGACGTACACGTCTCATAGATGCATGTGTTTGACGGATGAAACACATGTATCAATGAGTCGTGTGAAGATCAGAGAAACGGCGAAATAGGGTAAAATGAATGAGAAGACATTGACCATCTTCACTATCACCGGACTCTCAATAACAGTTCAATTGGGATGCATAATACCTTTCCTTGCTCTTTGTAAACGAATTGATTCAGACCGTTCCCTCAATCTTCGATGCCCTGTCACAGAAAAGTTATACGATTGTCTTGACTTCTTCGAAGGTGAATTGGACATAATAGGATACTCATATAACTTTTAACTTAAAAATTTACCCATATATAAAGTATTTAGATACATTTAAATAAAATTGATATAGTTTACATAAATAACTATTATATAACGACGTAAATGTCCATGACAATTGACAATGTAATCCATCTTCATCTATTTGAGTCATCCTGTACAATCCTCATTACTATTATTAATAATAATTTTCACCGCGTATTTGAGTTCTATTGTCTCAATGCGTATAAATATCTATCTATCTATCTATCTTCAGTTGCCGGTTGTGGCAGTCTGGAGATCCAGCCCAATCACAATCCCATATATTTCACACTGCAACACCTTCGTATTTTGGCTGAACGAGAGGATTTGAGCATCTTCAAGGCGTGTTACGTCTCAGGTCTCAATGCAAGAGATCTCAGAAAGTTCTGCCAGGTTAGAGAGAAATGTTCAATATCGAGAATTTATGATCAGTAAAGCTTTGTTGATAGAACTGCAAAATTGTTCATAAAAGCTTTATTCTTTGCTTATATTTAGGAGCTTCTTCACTCGACAATCGACAAAAAGAAGTTCATTTTTGACTGCATTGAGGGCGATATCGATGAGCATGTTTTTGCCCAGAAACAGGAGAACGAGGTTATCTTTAATTGTTCATCTCAATAGAACATTTCATCTGTCTGGCAAGTGGGCAGTAAATTGGCGTTCTGTCGATTTTTTTTCTGAATTAAGCTTTTGCACGAAAATCTGCCGCGAAATTCGGGAGTAATTTGTAACGACTAAACCTAAAACGAATACTGGAAGAAGGTAATATTGTAGTTTTGATGTGAATTTCATGCACCGCTGCAAGAATAATGTTAATGAGAGTGTTTGTATTCAGTCTCTAGAAATCTTCGCCATAGAAGACGATCGTGTGGAGGTTGAGTATTGGATGAATGGAAGAAGAGTCAATGTCTTCCTCACTTTCGAAGACTATGGTGTGTCTTGTGTGGACATTGAAGCTGAGTTCTTCGAAATGGAAGATGATGAGAACTGAACCATATGTACGAATCAGGGCAGGACGATTTCGTTTTCCACAAGAAATTCGAAATTTCACTGTGCCACATAATAATTCCTCACATTCGTAATTCATTCCTTTTCATCGTTTATTCCTACTGTCGTTTATCCTATTACATTGGTCAATTCATAATCGAAATTATTAATGAAAGACGGGCTGACATGAAGAATTCTATTTATCCACGTCCAGTACAAACTGACAATATTTGCAATTTTTGTGCGCATTTGGCAATATTTCCTGTGTGTGCCATGCACTTTCTGATACTTTTTTCCACATTTCCATTTGACGATCCTTGTTTAATTGATGTCAGCAATCATTTCATCCACGTCGATAAATCTCATTGCAACCTTACTACTTTCATTTCGTGTACTCTTCAACTTTCACATGTTGTATAAAATCAAAGAAAAATCAGAAAAATATGCGACTTTCGCTGCCCTTCCTAACGAAGGGAAACGAATCGAGCTGCGCCTCCAGTTTAGAGTCGAAAAAGTTCGTGGCACAGCTCCTTTAAATATCAGTTAGCCTTTATATATCGTTAGCTCGAACTGATCTCGAAGAATCCTTCACAGCTCTCTCATAGTCAGAAAATCAATGTGAGTAATACTGACATGCACTCGGAATTCAATCATCATAACTGATTTGGCATTGCTATCATCTTAGATTCATCAGATTCATCAGATTCTTAGATTCATAGATTGATTCATCTATATTTCGTTGACCATCACTGTCATTCCGTTGTCCTGCCCTGTCTCCATGCGGTCGTCTCTCCTTCTCCTCGTCCTTTCACTCACCCTCATAGTCGCATCCAAATACGATATCAACATCCGTGGCAGGCTTCTCTGCAACGGCGTGAGTCTTCTCGTACAATACATTGCATTTGAAAATCACTCATATAATTCCTTATCCCCTGAAATCATTTTAAAGATTAACATAAAATAGCAATAGATATGTTTACATTTCCAATGTTTATCCATTTGCCACGGTCAAAACCGCTGTGGTTTTGTAATTTGATGATTCAAATGAAAATGCCCCAGAGTATTTCAGAAACCTGTACATGGTGCGTACATTGAATTGTGGGATGCATATTGGTGGACGAATAATATGCCCCTCGTTTACACGACGACGTCCAAAGACGGCAAATTCTGGTTGGGTGCCAAGAACAAGGGAAAGGTCAGAGGTTTAAAAAACAATAAAAATTCTACCTACCCCGAAACAACTGCTCAAGAAATAACAATGAAAATGGATGATAGCTGGATTTTTGAACAGGAAATAATTTAATAATAATTCCTAAAAGGAAAGGTGGGGGCGAGGTGGCTCAGTGGTTAGGGCGCCACACATCATTCTGACAGCCCGGGTTCGACCCCCGCCCCTGCCCAACCAAGGCGCCATCCCTCCGTGGGTCGGGCAATTGGTAGCGGTGCCCGCGAACAAAGACCCCCTGGAGAAAACGCTTTGAACGCCAGGGTGTAACTCCAAATCGACTGGCCCAGCAGTCCACCGGCAGGAACACATCCCCCTTGGATTATCCCCTGACCACGGAATAAAGACTTTTAAAGGAAAAGTTCCTCTTGAATTGATGAGGAATTTCTTTCGCCGACCGCTTTCCGGAACATTTTTTTCTCGAAATAAACGTATTGCCCTCACTTTAATCGAAGTAATGCCAATGCGCGTGTCATTCGTTTCGCTCATCACTCAAAACAATGCAAAATGGATCGTGTTCAGTTCAATATTCGTCCGTACTTGTATCAGCCAGGATTCTGTTATGGGTATTACAAGACTGGTCAGGTGAGATGGAATGGGAAACTTGAATGTTGAAACAAAAAGGTGTACATATATCGAAAAATATTTTGCAGATAGATTTATATTATTTTGAAAGTATAAAAGATGATCAAAGAACTAGATACTGTAGAAATGATTCAATCTCATCATAAACGCCTGAATACATCACAGAAAATTAGCTTTATTTACTTGGAAATATTTAATTTTTATTCAGAGAGAATGCTACAGCTCGTATTCAAGCAACATTTTGGCGTACGAAGAAAACGATTTCGAGTTTGAAGTCTGCGAAAATCGGGGATTGTTTGCATGAGCTTTGATAGTTTACCTATGTATGTGCATGATAAATTGTTTACGAATTATTGTATAAGAATTTTTTATCTTGACGATGTCTAGAAGTTTGAGATCGATAACTTCTAGGAAGCTAAGTATATTTGTCGACGCCCGTAATGTCATTTTCAACATTCATGAGAACATTAGAGGAAATCATCGTTGCAATGATTATCCAGCACACAGAAAAAAATCTGTCGACCAATCTGTAGATTGAGTACCCACAGAATGAATCTGTCGGTCAACCACAGATTAAACTGTGACTGGGTGACAGAATGAATCTGCGCGGGTACTCTAATTACCGATTTGGCGTTCACAATCTGTGGCTGCGTGACAGATTTTTTTTCTCTGTGAGTCTGCTGTTACTTATTCGATGCTAATATCTGTATATCAACAGTCTTCTAAAAGGAAGGATCACTCCTACAGCACTTTCAAGTGCATCGCATTTTTCCAGTCCTGTTCATACCTCCTGCGTTGTGCGATTAAAGGAAAATAAACAAATCCAGTTCATCGTTCGTCCGTTCGTGCACTTTCCCGGTGGATGCTTACGTGACAAAAACTGCAACAAGGCAGAACATCTCAACATTAGTTGGACATTCTCTTCTGTTGTTCCTCACAGCAGCAGACACGACAGTTTCGACCATTAGCAGTCGTTGCAAGAAGAAGATGGAATAGTTAGAACTATTTACGTAATCATAATTTGCAGTTGAGTATCACAATCCCTGATATATTCTTGATGACTTTTACATTTTCAGATGTTGTGTGCATATGAGCGCGAGTCTCGTTTAGTCGGTATTATTGTGGTAAACGGAACTGAAAAAATCAGTACGCGCCTATGTGTTCCTATGTTTATCCGAATTTATTATTGTCTTGAAACATATACCAACGTTATTTTGACACACTTTGTTTGATCGATATTTCGCTAGACCATTGCTCAGAGGACTCCAAAATGCTTTCATAAATAATTTTTGGTTAATCCAAATCAAAATACGTTGAAAAACAGCTCAAATTCACATGTTCACAATTGCGTTCGAATATGCTTCAATGCGCCTTTATATAATAATTACGACACTATGCGCTAAATAGCGTAATGTTTATAGGACCGGCGAAAAGAGTCATGTGTACCAACTATGTCAATCCATTTTTCCACAATAATACGCCCCTTTTGATTCCATACTCATTTGACTAGATCGAAGTTCTCACTTGGATTTCTGCTCTCCAAATCTCTTGCTTTTGTCTATGATGAGAGCATAACACAGATCTTCTGGGAGAGTGAAACAACCACTGCGACAGCACTTTTCACACTCTCTGAGAAGACTTGTGATAAAGCTTACAAGAGATTGGAAGGGCACATAAGAATCGTCATTAGACCTTTGAGTATGGAACAGCATCTCCCATATATTGTTCATTTCTCGCATCTGATGAAGGCTTCAGGAGATGTCGGTGCTCGATACAACCCACAAATTGCTTCTGCACAATATTCAAAACAAAACCAATGTTATGCAGTTTCTTAAAAATATTTTTCAATGATTGATTTTGTATCTCCCTAGTTGCTAAATAGTAGGGTGTGGTGCTTTTAAAGCATTTGTCATTGGTCTAATCTCCGATGAGCGGTCGTCTATCACACGAGAGAGACATCCGAGATTGGATGAATGACGAATGCACTGAAAGCACAAAATGCGACACCCTACTAAATAGCCATTCATTCCCTTGTCCTGCCCTGTCTCCATGCGGTCGTCTCTCCTCATTCTCGTCCTTTCATTCGCCCGTCTTATTGAGACCAAATCTGATATCTCAATCAACGGCCACATTTACTGCGATTTGGTACGTACCAAGACTACGAATTCATTATCATCATTTCCTTCGAACGAAGTCGTTTCAACAAGTTCTAAAACAGCAGAGAAGTTAGAAAGAAATTGTTGCTGACGTACTCGTTTTCCTATATAAGATGATTACAGATTCCCCTCTCTAAAGGACTGATCGAGTTGTGGGACGAAGGATGGATTGGAGTGAATGTCAAACTTGGAGAACAAAGGACATACAATCTGGATGGAGAATTCAATCTTCGAGCAAACAGTACCGGATTGGTAAGTAAGTTCTATGTCTGACTCTTGGGTAATCACATCAACTACCATATCTTCCTTTTGATTCGTATTTTTAAAATAAAATCAATTTACATGCTTCAGTTCACCGTGCGTCCGTATCTGTACTTTCCGAATACGTTCTCAAAAAAGGTAAGCATTTTTCTATTTTCATTGTTCTTTTGGAAGGTTCCTGTGCTTAAACACAGTTGATATTTGCAGTTGCACAGAATGCTGGGTCCTGTATCGACTCCCGTTTTGAACTTCAAGGAAGACGACTACTCATTCAATGTGTGCAATGACAATGATGACATTGTCGTTGATCCTCCAAGAGTCAAGGGTCCCGAAGGGATCGACGACCACTCCGATTCAGTATATGATTCCGTTGAGAAACAGCCAGAATTTGGCTTTTATCCTTATGTTTAAATCTTTTTATTTGATTCAGTGTCTCAAAAAAGCTTTATATATCGTTTAAAAATAGATGTTGTAGATATTAGGTTGGGGAGAAAGTCTTGACCACTTTTTAAAAACACATCTATCTTTACTTAGAGAAGTTGCACAATTCCAATGTGTGTGGTTATGTATAGTAG
>JACMIF010001058.1:0-24855 GCA_014805445.1 Diplogasteroides magnus
CATTTCTCATTCGTCTCATCGGAGATGAGACGAATGAGAAATGAACTCCCCCCCCTATTAAATTATCGTTTTCGAAACACTACTCAACATGCGCATTTTCATCACTAAATACTCAGAAAAATAAGCAGTTTGAGGACATGGTTGTTTCAAGTTTGTTTACCATAGGACTAGAGTAGGAAAGAATTCGCAGGTGCGTCTTTCAACTCTAATTCCTTCGGAGCAGTTATTCATGAAATATGATAGACAACTGCTACGAGTGAACGGGAAAAATGTGTTTCTGCTTGCTTTCTCAACCCTAGATAGGACCCTGAAAGATATTTTAAGCGTTGTTAATATAATACCACAGATAACAGCAACGAACGACGGTAATTCTGGCTTCTCTTATCGGAATGAGCAATTATGAGGTAAATTGTAATGGAAACAACGACTGCAGTAACTGCTCCAGTTACCTCAAGGTTGTCTATTGAGGAACTACTTTCTAGATTATTTAGAACTTACAAGATGACTGATCTTGAAAGCTGAGAGTATAAATGGGTCGAATGGCTCCATGTAGTTAGGACTGCCGAAAGACAAGGCTAACCACCCCAGATGCTATGTGAAATGAGCTGATGAAATCGTTGCTCATGTTGAGCAGATGTTTCTAGAAACACCTGTGTTTTTCATTATCGTCAATATGCAGTCTTCGGCCTGAAAGCATGCGTCACTATAGCAATCTATATCACAATGAAATGGCTTGCCTAGGCATTAAAAATATCATCATTATCTAGGAGCCATGAGATCTCTCGTTCCCGTTCCTCTCCTACCAGGCCGTCTGAAACTTTGAGGCTACCCTCGACAAAGTGCGATGTGATGTGTTGCGAGTGACTTAGGCGAGAATGAAAGGAGTCGGGCCTTTCACTCTGTCAAGGACGTAAGCAGTTGTATATCACAGTGGTGGATGAACTGATCATTAGGGTTTCTAAATTGGTAGTGAAGTACGTTTCTCATCCGTCCAATGCCGTCGGAGCGGTTGTCTATCACTCGTAGCTAGAACGGCTGCGATGGGAACTGACGAACTAGAAATGCACACTTTACTGCAGAATTAGAAACACTAGTGCTCATAGAGCAGTGGCGTACATTGTGAATGCGAGATGGGCAGGAGAAGTGGATTTTGCTGCCAAGCTTGGCCACGTTGTGTCTGAGAAGGAGGAACGTGTTTGTGGTGGCGGTGCATGGCTCGATGAGTGCAGCTATGAATCGGAAATATGAGGAATGGTTGGAAGAGGTTGAGGAGGCAGGTGAACGAGGCACCGGAAGCAATGACAGCGGTTGTGATGGGTTGTGTGAATGTAAGTATGGCAAAGGAGGCCGCGAATGAGATGATTGTGGAGTAGGGTGTCGCTGATGGTGGCTATATTGGCAGCCGCCATTTCGAACCGTCTAATTCCACTCCTAGCTGCCGTCACTCTATTCGGAGAGACAACAGCTCGGAGAGGAATTAGACGGTTCGAAATTGCGGTAAACAATATAGTCACCATCAGCGACACCCTATTGTGGATCCATTCACAACATCTCGGAGCCGGGATGAAAAGGAGTCGTGATTCGCCATGACTCCTCCGTCGTTTGCCCCCACCGAACGGTCGCCCCTCATGGGAGGAATGTTAGCAAGGGAGTATGAATTACTCTCGATCGATGGGTACGCACATTGACTCCATGGATCTGATACAACTTCGCACTGAGAAGAAATCATGGATCGAGATGGTGGAGTATGACTGAAGATGAATGGAAGACTGCCCATGATCTGCACATTTCCCATATGTGAATACAGATAATTCGATTTGATTTATTTTTATAGATAATTGTCGTTTTCTCTTGTGAGACGGCCACACTAATGTCCACAATGGTATTGTGCCAGAGCGAGAGATTACTTTTCCCACTACCTGTGTGGTGCAGATTGTACAATTAAGGATCACTTGCACTGACGATAACATCGTGCACATGCACAACTATGTCATGTGCAACTGTGGTTGGCGATTTGACTACTTTATGGGTTATGTTTCACAGGGTATGAAAAAACTGAATATCAATATCTGCTGCACATTGAGGCATCAAAACCCCTTGCTTGATATTTGGTCTTTCCCAATCTTAATCTATCATCATTCAAATTAATGGATGAAGAAAGAAAAGATTGGTGTCATTTAGTCACATGAGAAAATCAAGCATATTCAGACGTAGTGGAAATCTTTATCGCAAAAACAATTTGTGGAATCAAGGTTCCTGTATTTAACAGTAGACTGTTGTTGAAGCCGGTATCGCAGGAATTATTTCCCGTAGTATCGACCCATACCTGAAAAGGTGCGTCGTTAAATGTTACGGTATTTCGAACAAAATATGATATAGTTTAACTATATATCTCTTGAAATGTAAAAAACTCGCCTCCACCCCATCTTCCGCCTCTTCCCCATCCTCTCCCTCCTCCCATTCCTCCCCAGCCTCCCATTCCTCCACCATAGTAGCCGCCACCGCCCCGCATGCCGCCTCCGCCCCAGCCCCATTGAGCGGCCGTCATGGAGACAAGACACGAGAGCACAACGCACAGTAACAGAATGCGTAGGAACATCTTCCTGACAATGCTAGGACATTGAGTCGAAAAATGGTTGGCAGTTTGCTAATTCATGGTTTACGTTTCAAGGGCACTATATAATTCAAGATATTCCCTGTATGAAACTCACAAAGTAGTCAAAGCGCGATCCCCAATTCGAACTGTTATGGAACTGTTGTCTATCTAATCTCTTTCGAACGGTCGCCCCTCACACACATGGAAGAGCGACGGACCGTACTTGAATTTCTACAACGGTGGTAAAGCGCATATGTATTATTTCCGCGGAGCGTTCGCGCTATAGGCTACAGATCCGAGTGGATTAGAAGAACGAGAAATGCACTTTACTACCGCTTTAGAAACCCTTATCTGTGCCGATCAACTACCCTTGAGAAAGGGGAAGTAAATCAAGGTCGACAACTTCCCTTCGACTATTTATTCTTTTTCCAACTTAACGATGCCGATCTTGCATCTGCAAATTGGGTGGGCGTTGATCAACGAACGTCTCGTGCGGTCAACAAAATGGAACGCGTCCGGAGCATTCCCAAGATGGTTCCCCACCCTTCCAAGTGTTTTGTCACCAACGAAATCCGTAACATACTATTAAAGAAGCCGTAAATGGACATTCTGCGTCAATTATTCTGGCAACGTAGTGTTGTTCAGCGTCGAAAACTACATATAAACCAGAAAGCTTTTATTTTCAAAAGAAATTTAAAGCGCGAACCATCAACACAAAGTTCATTGGGTACTGTAGCAGGGAGATCAATAAATGAAAATCAGCGAGAGAGGGGAGGATTTGCATAGACGCCAGACAAAAAATTACCGTACTTTCTAGGTAAATCCTCAGGCAAATCGTTGCGGGACCAATTATATTTTGTTTGTGAAACTCACTTTACGGCTTCTTTAATAGCCTTCAAAATCATTTTCGCCATTTGGAAGACTCCATAGTGCCAGAATTTCTAAACTATCGTAAGAGATGAGCTGAGCTGCATTTTTTGGAATTCCATAAGTCAGCGGTGATCACTTGTCTGCAGTCGCCTCTTGATGCACCATTCATATGAGAGATCAGACGTGCAGTGTAACTTCTGCAACATTGCACCAGCAGAGAAAGTGATAAAAAAACGCTGATTGTTGTAATTCAGCAATGTCCATCCACGCCCAATGAATTCGTCCAGTACATTATCAGTTCATTGTTTGACGATTCTAAAACTTCCTCGATGTCTGCAGAGTCACTTTGGACAACCACATTCATATAATGACAACGTACACTCTGATGAAATATGCTAAGAATGCGACTAAGCTAATGCGTTATGCATTTTCTTTTATATTCATGTCGAAATATGCTTACTGGAGTTCGCCTAGTAGAATGATACTCAGTCAAGCGATATTTTCCCTGACCTGAATTTATCTGTAATTTACACTAACCTTCTATCAAAACGGAGTGAATATGAAGGTGACCGTGTAACACTCGACGATGATTTGGTACAATTGCAAAAAGTTCTCGAAAATTCTCGAAAAAATTACCACTGGTGGATGTTCATGTGTAGAAAACAGCTGTGAAAACGGCATATTAAAAAAAATTGTTATCGAGATATTGACGTTTGTTGGTTTCATGGGGTCGCAAAATCGTTCGCCTTTCATTGACGATATCTCGGTTTGTGATCATTGAAATACCTTAAAAAGGGGGGTCATTCGTAACCTCATTCAATCCTTTATAAGGGTTTTTGATTCAGGTTGTAAAATTTTCAAGTTTTTCCAGCTCCCTGAGGGCACAAATATTAATTGTCGCCTAACTTCGCAATTCTTTGAGACTCCCTTCCAGTTTCTTTTCAGTAATTTTCGTACTATCTGTAAGAGTATACTCTAATTTCTTCACATTTTTTGTATAGTGCGAACATGGTCCGATAAGAGCTGAAAGGTTGGAGATGACTGTTTTTACTCGCAATTCCACCGCTCTACTCATCAGTTGGAAGGAAAATGAAAAGGTCAGTCCCATTTGTAATTCATAACAACAATCAAGTATCAAGTATTGAAATAGAGTTCAAATTTCACAATTACTTTAAAAAATTTAACTTCTGGCTGACACAATTCATTCATCCAACCATCCTTCACCATGACCTGTCTTCTCTCCATGGGGAGAGTCTCCACTTCGAAGCTTCTTTACGACGACTGTTTTCCCATCGGCGACTGCGAAGGAACATTGCATGATTATGCTTCTTCCATTATTCTGGATACACTTCTGCGATAATTAAGGATGCGGGAACTTATTGACACGAAGATGACTGTTGCTTTCGGTGCTGAAAATGCCGCTGACATCGTTCTTCTCCGTTCATTGGGAACCACTATAAATTGGGAGAATAATAGCGAGGTTGCTCAGTAAGTATTAATTATTTGCATTGATATTTCAGGTGGCAGAATTGGCAGAAAAAAAAATTTGCGGAAAACACATGTAATTCTTTTATCACGACTGGGATAAGAAAAACAGCCGAAATAAATGCTATAACAATGCAAACAAGGTCACTACTTTTAAAAATGTAAACATTATGCCATCTTTAAGCTGGTATGCTCACTGCCAAATGCTGAACACATCCGTATCTACCACAGACAACTAACGGTAATACTACAATTTTAAAAAATATGATTCTTTTTGTTGAGGAAAATGGTATCAAAACTATAAATGCATTCGTAGGACACCGGTCTCCAAGTCCATCGGCATGGCACATTCGGTCAAGGGAAATCTATATCAAGCAAGGACCTGCGCCCTAATCTTCATACTTTGGATGTTCTAATGGAAGGAGGATACCTCCCGGGGAGCGATCATTTCTGGCAAACAGTGGCTATGAAAGGAAAGGGGAATGGAAAGAGCAGAGAAGAAGAGGAGGAAGATGAAGAGGAGAAGAAGGATGGCCTGTTCCCCTGCCTGGAAGACAACTGCACCCGAAAGTTCCTCACTGAACGTGGAAGAGACAGGCATATTGCCATAGGAAATCATCAATTCCCTCATCAATGCAAGACCATTGTGGACACGGCTATCGAACAGTTTGCAGTTTGGAGAGCAGCTGGAGACAAACGAATCGGCCAGAGTTGCTGTGGATGACGATGGATTTGGAGAGGCTTGCGAAACAGTGGACCAGGCACCTCATACCGAGGGCTGGGCTCTCAAGAACAGGCCACCTTTCACACGCATCAAACCCCGAAGCGAGAGAAATGGCTATCAATTATTTTCGTGAGAGACGGAGCTATGTTCCTAAACGGCGTGCCGATCCACGAGAAATGGCCACGTAACATGTCTTTTTTACTATCCCGTAAACGATACTGTTCTTCAGGATCCTCATAGAAGCTCATAATTCCGACGGATCGTACAAATTTCATCTGAAGGAGTGTTTAACGGAGACACAAATCTTTTCTCTGTTTTCCCGTTTGCTGAAGGAAGAAGGGAAGGAGGAGAAAGTATTGTCATCGCGTGAACGAGGAATAGGTGAAAATCATTGTAATACTGGAAACGTCAAATGTCTTTATAGGACGGGCAACACGGACAAGGAGGGGAACTATGAAGAGATCTGTGCCCAAGGATGAGGAGGAAGAGAGTGAAGAAGAATTCGTCATCGACGAATATGATGCCGTGTCTAATGCGCTTGAGGAACACAGAGTCGAGATATTGGAAGAAGAGGTATATTTTTGTTCATGAATCGTAAACTTACAGACGTCTGCTTGCCAAACCCAACGGATCGGTTTTTTTGCTACTAGTGGAATAGATCACGATCCTCCCAGCCAGGTAATTTGGCATGCACGGATATCAAACAACAAGGAAACGCAACGGAAACTAGAATCATAGAAGAAGTTGCTCCTATCATGAATAAACCGATTTTGAATCGAAAATTGTAGCAAACACAGCCGGACACATTGTTGTTATGAATTGCAAATGAGACTGACCTTTTCATTTTCCTCCCAACTGATGAGTAGAGCGGTGGAATTGCGAGTAAAAACAGTCATCTCCAACCTTTCAGCCCTTATCGGACCATGTTCGCACTATACAAAAAATGTGAAGAAATTAGAGTATACTCTTACAGATAGTACGAAAATTACTGAAAAGAAACTGGAAGGGAGTCTCAAAGAATTGCGAAGTTAGGCGACAATTAATATTTGTGCCCTCAGGGAGCTGGAAAAACTTGAAAATTTTACAACCTGAATCAAAGACCCTTGTAAAGGATTGAATGAGGTTACGAATGACCCCCTTTTTAAGGTATTTCAATGATCACAAACCGAGATATCGTCAATGAAAGGCGAACGATTTTGCGACCCCATGAAACCAACAAACGTCAATATCTCGATAACAAATTTTTTTTAAAATATGCCGTTTTCACAGCTGTTTTCTACACATCAACATCCACCAGTGGTAATTTTTTCGAGAATTTTCGAGAACTTTTTGCAATTGTACCAAAATCGGCCTCATTTCCCCGAATCTTACGCGGTCACCTTCATATTATACTATTAATATTGACCAACGCTAGTAATGGAGAACAATATGTGAATGAGAATGCGTTGGTCAGACATGGGGTTCACACTACTTGAGTATTAAATATCTAAGTGACTTTGAACTTTGAAGCAAGAGCCGTGGGCGACATGACACCGGGCGAGTTCCACGTCAAGGCTGGCGTCGAATTAGAACAGTCAACGTTCGTCTAATATTTGTATATTACATTTTTTTCCGGGCGATGACTAGTGTGCATGCTATACAAAGCCGCTGCCGATAACCACATTATACGATTCGTTGCTTTATGGACATGGCATAATACTGATACAGGAACGAGCCTAACGAGCAGATGGTAACCGTTGCGGGCATCCACATTCATCCAAAGTTCGACTACGCAACATCCTCGAGTTCGTACGACATCGCTCTTGTACAGGTGGTTTACATTCGTCTCCTGGATGCGCTTGATACATTGGCGTAGACTATAGTTGGCAATTTGACTACATTATGGGTTATATTCACATATATAGTGGCCTTGAAACATAACCCATAAAGTTGGCAATCAGCCAACCATAGATTAGACCTTTGTCTTTGTAAAGGTAGATGTTGACCACTCCGCTGAACTACTCCACCCACGTGCAGCCAGTGTGTCTGCCGTCAAACGACTCCGTGGCCATCAAACCTCCCAAGAAGGGCTGGATTACCGGATGGGGAACCGATTCGGGTACGGTGTCCAATATGATAACACTATTGTCTATGAATGAAAATAGAGGAGAAAAAAATATCAGTATTATTTCATTTGTTTATAAAGATCTGCGATTATACTCTACTCTGGTTCTTTTTGAAATGATAATTTTAGTGTCCGGTCAAACGTCCGACTATCTCTTCCAAGCGAACGTTCCCTTTGCCGATTTCACGCAGTGCAGCAAAGCCCACAAACAGGATGGCGTGCAAGAGGACATGGTCATTTGCGCTGGACACCTTGGTCTGCACGCGTGTCTGGTTGGAGTTTAATATTTTATAACAGGTATCATACTCGTGTAAAAGATACAAGTGGCAATACATTGAAATGGAAACATGAATGTTAAAGCGCATCTGCATTTTTCAACATTTTAGCGCAAATATCCATGATGCACCTTTTTCGCGCGTCGTACTCTGTGTTCGAAATAAACATTAATCGATCAAGAACAGAAAAAAATTGCAGGGAGACGACGGCGGACCTTTGGTGACGCAAGGCAAATCAGGCACGTGGTTCCAAGTTGGCATCATACAGTCGCGGGCCTGGGGAGATTGCTCGCAAAACGACGAGCCTGGTAAGAATGTATATTTCTGAATAGAGGAATTTAAAGAGAGAAATATCCGCTGAATAGAATATATCAATTCAGAACTCTTCTCGCGAGTGCAAGCATGTTGCGATTTCATCAGCAAAACAACAAACGGAAAGGTGGCATGTCAACAAATTGTTTGAAAACAACGGATGCCATCCATGAACAACTTAGGATAACACAACAAAGTTGTCCAACGATATTCATGGTTGCCATACATAAATAACATAACATGCTTATTCTTTGGACAGTTCGTACATGTCCGTAGCATCGATCCCAACTCGTAAATATCTATTATTCATGCAAACTGAACTGATGGGTCCCAGCTTATGAGGACGCCGTGAATTGGTTTCATTTATGCTAAACCACTCACCAATAACTAATATTATGAAGTTTATTCTAATGGTGTTCTGTGAAACATTTTTTTAAAAGTTATCTTTTCGCAAGGCAATGAAGAATTCACTTTTTAACACTTGTGGAAAGTGAACAACAACGCATTCATTTTATCACAACTTAAAACGGCTGCAAGGGAAAATTGGCTAATTCGAGCAATTATGTCAATCAACCGCTAGGGTCAGTTGTAAAAAAGCACGTCTTGTTACGAGTTTGCGCAAAATTATTTCATGCGAAATGGACCCATATTGATACGTCTGCAGTCGCATTTCTGCAATAATAGGGGAAACGGAACCGGCCGAATGAGTGTCATTGTACCTGGAATTTTGGTTTGAACATTATCTGCATTCAAACGGCTAATGGAATGGCAATCATAATTTAATACCAATCCTTTTCTTCTTCTTCTCAGGATCTTTGGCTATTTCCACTCGCTTCTTTTCGGCGAGTTCTTCCTTGGTATATGTAAAGTCAGCGGGCTCGTCGGTGGCGAAGAAGGAGAAGACAATGTTGCCTGAATGAAGCCATGAATCAAATCAATACTGCAACAAATTCATCACACAAAATATTTACATTTTAAAATTTCTACTTTTTTGAAGTCGTTAATTGTGCGGGAATTTAAATATGATTTTTGAGATGTATCAGATGTTTCCAGTTTTCTTATCCTGGTGGAGACTAGGGTTTCTAAAACGGTAGTAAAGTGCATTTCCCATTTGTCTAATCCCCTCGGAGCGGTTGTCCATCGCTCGTAGAGACAAGCGCTCAGCGGCGTATCACTTTAATACCTATTTAGGATACTAGAGACCGTGAATTGACTCAGATATACGTACCGTTCATTTCTAGCCGTCTAACTTCATTCCTAGCGGTCGTCTCTCCCTTCGCAGAGACGACAGCTAGGAATGAAGTTATACGTCTAAAACTGAACGACTGTCAATATCTGAGTCAATTCAGGGTCTCTAGTGGAGACGCACCAGAAATGAGCAGAATTCCATGAATGAGGAAGACGATCCTCCATTCGGCCACTGTGTTGTGTCTGCTGAAGACGAAGACGAGGAGAGGCTCGATGAAGAGGGACAGGCACTTGATGAACTGGATTTGCGAGAGGACAAAGTGCGAGTGTTGCCTGAGAAAGAGTACGGTAACTGACAGGGTTCTTTAATAAGACAGTCCTAACCTCGCCACGATTGTCGCGCACTTGTAGAAGCCTCCGCAGATGAATCCGGTGGAGCATTCGATGACTAGGAGAACAACCAACGCATATCTGTAATTGAGAAACAGTTACGAAATCCAGTTTTGTAAAGTTGTTCACATCGCATATTCTCTTGACACGAATCCGAGGATGCAGAAGAAGGATCCAGAAATTATAAGGGCAATGGAATTGAAGATGACCATCTTCAGCTTCTCGGAAATGAATCTAAGAAACAGAGTATTCTATTCCATTGGGCTCACATTCTCTAGTAGCATACTTGATTCTGTCGGAGGCAATTCCGGAGATGATTTTGAACATGAGATGAAGTGCTCGAGGGACGGCTACGAAGTATCCGGTGTGAGATACTCGGAAGCCCAGCACCTTTAAGATCCCAAATATTATCTTATAGATTCTTAGCAGAGATATGCCATACTAGGGATTCTAAAACGGTAAAAAAGTGTATTTCTCATTCGTCTAATTTCCGCGAAACTGTTATCTGTATGTGCGATATACAGCCGCTCCGAGTGGATCATACGAATGAGAAATGCACCTTACTACCGTTTTCGAAACCCTATGCCTTACCTCCTTTAGATAGGTTGGTGCGTACATCACAATGAACTGGGACATCATCAACTCTCCAAAGGCCGACAACCACACTGCCCACATCACGGGATTCGTCATGATGGCCTAAAGGACTGGGGTTCAATGACCACTTGCAAAGATCAAGTTCAGACCTTGACAGGAGTCGCCTCATGCTGTTTGATGTGCTCGCCCTTTCCTCTGTGGATCTTTTCCAACTCGATTTCCGTCATGTGTTTATGCTTCGCGGGGTCGTTGCGGAAGAAGAAAACCCAGATAATGAAGAGGAATGCTGCAAATTTATGCTTAGGGATTGAAATTTTTGAACTGATCTCTGACAATTCTCTGCATATACCTGACAGCGCAGCATGGACATAGTAGACGGAGGGCCAGCCCCAAGACGATTCGCAGAGCTAAACGATTTTGACTTCAGACAGAATAATCGAAGCCAAATCATTCCATTTTCACGATTATCGCTGCTTGCTGTGCTCATTAGTCGCGATTTTGAATAGGTTAAGCGCAATATATAGAGGTTCTAAACCCCAGTTTACTTGGCTCTGGCCCATACTAACCCGAACACTTTTTACGTTTTTCACTCCACCTCGCAAGGATGGTGAATGAGAGATAAACATTGTAAACACAGTTTACTTGAATAATCCAAGAACCCAACCTCTCCAGCGACGGGCATTGTGAAGATGACTGAGATCTGAGAGAAGGATGTGAGGAGCGAGATGAAGAATCCATGCTGCTTCAGAGATGCCCAATGGACAGTGATCAATCCGATTGCAGTGAAATCGGCGCCGAACGAGATGCCCTGACAATGGGTTATAAAACGGCCGATTTTATTTATTTGAGGTTTTGGTTGAGTTCTTGAGCCCCTTAGAGACAGCCCCTAGTTTGGATAAAGGCCAGCCGATATTTATAGCCGTCTAATTTCCTTCCGAGCGGCCGTATCTTCGAAGTGAGAGATGACTGCTCGGAATGTAATTAGAATTACGGCTGTCAATAACTGCCCTTCTTCGTCCACCGTAATAGGCACTTTTCTAAGGAATGTAGAGTTACAAAATGTCATCGTATCGGAAGAGAGATTCAGGAAATGGCTCTACCTGTAGCACTCGCAGTCCGACGAACAGTGGGAACGATCGGGCGGCAATGAAGGGAATGAGCACAGTGGCAAATGTGGAAATGACGCCCGCGCAGAAGAAGACGATTCGGGCCCCGAATCTCTCATAGAGCCTGTAAGCAAACGTTTACCCGAATTCCCCCATGTGCCTCGAATTTCAGCCCAAGCGAAAACGTAATAGTTTTCCATGTTTCCCATCGTTTAATTGCTGACTTGATTCGGACAACCTAGGCCGTTATCAAATATGCAATTCCATTTAGTCAAAATATCACACGTCATGGGATGAACCCACTCAGTCGTGCGGGAAAAATAACCTCGATTGGGATTGGTTTTGTACTCTGACTGCCCATAATAGGGAAGGAATATCGCGAAATGCGCTATTTCGGTTCGACGAGCACTATTCCTTCCCAAATACGTTGTTTTCCCGATTTGGCTGCCTTTCGCCGCTTTCGCTGCACGGTATCATTGCTTATGCACAAATCCGGTGCCAAAAATGTGTCAGCCTATGAAGTGTTGCGACATAAGAGAAAAGATCATAACGTCCTCGTGATCGTGAGCAAAGAGAAGTGAATTTTGGAGAAGCTGAGAATGCAAAACGCGCAGATGGAATGGCCAAGCCGCAAGTAGCGTTCCCACTCCCACAGATCCCATCAGCATCGTTCGTTCCTTTGCAGAGTAGTCGTACAGGCCCCGACCTTCCGTGCCACGGGGAGTTTTCTCATCGAACACGAGCGACTCTCCCGTCTGAATGACGTCATTCCACCCGATTTCCCTGCTCCGTAGTAGGGGTTCAAAAACGGTAGATTACTCGTCATTCATCTCCGCGGCGCCGTTGTCTATGGTCAATGATATAACAGCGCGGCGGAGAAAAATGACGATAAATTTATCGTTTGTGAACCCCTTGTCTGAATTTCGCTAGAGTGCTCACCGTTTCGTTGACTGATCCCATACAAATCAGTGTAAAGTTGAGGGTGGTCATGTTACTGGAGATGGAAGAGATACAGGCACTACCTTAAGATGGTTCCATTGTGACCCAGGCAGATATTTTCCTGCATTTTCATTTGATTTGCGTTCCTAGGACATTTTCATGTCGGTTCAGACTCAAATGGCATTTCGAAAATGTTGCAGTATCAACCGGCAAGGTCGATAGAAAGTTCCGAAATGTTCTGTTACGAGAACGAAGTTGCGAAATGTCCGACCCAGGGATCACGGATGTCTGACTAACCCAGAAAGAGGACGAGGTAGCGAATTCGTGTGTTCACGCATCCCTCGTTTTCTTCCTCGACCTTCTTTTTTCTCATTCTGCAAATTATTCATTAAAGAGCAGTGGCATCACATTGGATAGATGGAGCTGCGTGTTGGAACAGACCAACCCTAGCGAAGCAAAAGCTCCAAGTAGGTGCAAAATAGCTTAGATGGTGGCTGAAACTTCCAAACGCGGCATAGTCAAGTGATAGACGAGAATGTACGATTGTGAACAAAGTTGCGAATCCTCTCCCTCGTTCTCTGTCTAACTCCCCCTTACTCTCACTCCCTTATTCCATCACTTTGTTGCTAGACCATCTCTTTCTTTCCTTTCCAGTACTCATTACTTGTCAATGACCACCAACGGAGGAAGTGGAAATTTTTTCCAGGAAACAAACCGAGCCGATTGAACAAGGCTATTTTAGCCAAGTTCTGGTGATTTTCGAAACTTTTGCCCATGGTTCTCCAATGCAAATTGTGGATAATTCGGCATCTGATCATGTTTGAGTGGGATAAAGTGTATGCCGACAAAGTATTTTACGTACCATAGGTACACAAAAATACTGGAAAAAATTGGGCATCCATCTCCTCCTGGGAAGAAAGTTATGATTTTTTGAATATCACCGGTTAAATCGACAACTGATGAAATTTTGGAAAATCATGCCAAAACGGCCAAAAGAGATATGGCCTGGCTATATGTGTTTTGTCAGTACACTCACCTAGGGTAACCACCCTGATAACATTTTGGCCCCCTGAAACGTTTTTGACTTTTCTGCTACAGGGGGTGGTCGATATGTTTGGTAATTACCTGTAACGCGTGATAAATATGCACGACTTTGGAACAGTGATGGAGTCACTTATTTTTAGAGGAAGTACGAGCGGAAGAGTATCCCAGAAAAATAAATGTATCCGCACAACTGTACCAGAATGGATGAGAATCATGAGAAAATCAGATCAGTGTGAAATGCAGACCATAAGAGGTAATGAATGGAAACAGCGTCAGATCGCCTGGCAAAAACAACATGATATGTCAGCGACAATCAAATGCAATTCAATTCAGCCTACCGTGGCGACGCAGACAAAAACAACGAAATTGTTCAAACTTCCTGCCCTCTCACATATGCCATATGACGACCGCGCCAAAAATAGAAAACTGACAAGAACGGTTACAGTCAAAGTGACGAATCGTAGCATTTCTTCAGTATAAAGTCACTGCAAAAATGGTTGTTTTCTGTACAAATGGTTGTTGCTGTTGCTTGCAGTATTAGGATTCCCTTATCTATTCATTTAGTGCATTTGTCATTCGTCTAACCACCACGGAGCGGTTATCTATCGCCAGAAGGACAACTACTCAGCGGAGGTTAGACGAATGGCAAATGCACTAAATGAATTGATAAGGGAACCGTACTCGCGATCGACCTTTTCATATTGCAAGATCTCTTCCAACTCCCGTTTCTTCGTCGAATAACTTCTGATAAAAACCGACAAAACATACGTCCTGCATCTGCAGTGACGTAGACTCATGGGATATAAATAGGCCGAAGCATATTTTTATCAGCGATCTTCTTGTAAGAGTCCTTTGCACAATATCTCATTTTTTGGTCTTCGAATGAGCTGGAAACTTGGTTTTAGGGTAAATCGACCCCGTAGATCACGAATCCGAGGTCGGTTTTGCGATAACATTGCTCAATAAAATATCTACATATGTAGCAAAGTTGCAAAATTTAGTAAATTTTGAATGTGTTGATAAAATTTCAACAATAGACAATAGAACAATAGAATCCTATCATCTATATTTCTGTAAAAATTGTAAAAATTTCCAAATCAAAGCTTTATCACCACTGTCGTTATATATTTTGTTGACGACTTTTTCCTAAACACTCTTGGGATGAACATCGATATCAACTGCCTTCTTAATCTCGACACACACATGATTATTAAGAATGCATCGATGGCCGGGAATATAGCGGTGGTCATGATGATCAAGTTCCCAACATCGCCAATTGGTATTCTAGCGAAGGGAATGAGGAACATCATGGAAAGTGGAAGGTAAGAGAACAGACAGGGGATGACTGTCTTAACGTGGCTGTTGATGCTCGTGTTTTATGTTATTTAATATGCAAACCTGAATTAACAACGCCTTGAACAGCTGCCGCTGGATTTTGCGAATATTTGACCTCATCGCGTTAAACCTGAAAATGCGTCGTTATTAATCAAACATTTGAGAGAATTAATTTCTCTTCATCGTTTAAAACAACGGATATTGTGATATGGTGCTATTGACCTTCGCTCAGAGGTGTTTGAGTGCTTACTTGACGTGTCGATTGATGCCGTAAATGCAGTAAAGAATCAGGATTCCCGTGCAGACAAATAGGGTAAAACACACTAGAAGGGACAGCAACGGGGCCGTTGAAAATCCAGTTATTTCTCCAGTTGTGATGTTCACCACCTGGAAATTTGGCAATTTTATATGCTAATCAAAATTGAATACATTGATGTTGCATACATCAATGCAACAGCATTAAGAAATGAATAACACCCGAAGCAAAGAATGAGCCAATTGAAGATTAATATTTATCAATTTCAATTGGAAGACAAACCCTAATCACAACGTAGATGTAGCCAATTTCTTTGTTCCTCGTGTTTATTCCATAGATATCGAGCAGATCGGAGGAATCGAGGGATCTTAATCGGTTGGTCGCATACGTAGCGATACTATTTAGCCGATTGCGGCCAAAACACTATGAAAGTTTCGATTTACTTGAAACTCAAATATACCACTTAGAACCCCTGAAAAGTATGAAGTCTCAATACGGTCTCATTTTGGAGAACGGGGGCGGCAAAGTTGTGAAATTTTGCACTTCATTCCCGACCACCGCGGCTTTAAAACTTCACAGAAAGCTTCAAAATGAAAATTTTGCTATCCGTTCTTATTCATCATGTTGAACTTGATGCTTGATTGATGACGTTGATTGATGAACTTGATGACCCCCCAGAGAGTATGCTCTGACACGGTTAAATTATTATTATTGCTACGTTGTATGGATAGCCACTTTTCGAGCTTTTCATATTTTAAAATTTTTCATTCTATTTACGCGTGTATTGTTGTAGAAAGTGATTTCCACAGGATGGGAAAGCAACAGCTGGATGCAGCTTGAGAAGAGTATTCGAACGGAAGGAATTGTTTCTTCGTTTTTGGGAAATGCGTATTTTTGTGAAATCATGGAAGTCATTCAAAACTTTGTGATAAAATGGTCGCAGGTTCGAATCCCGTCGAAAAGAAACGACTTTTGCACATTTTTTCGAAAATTCAGAAAAAGTTTTACTAAGAAAATATGTTTATTTTGTCGATGTCCGTTGTGAAAACATCGGACTTAATTTTTTCTCGGACTTCATTTTTGACATGATCAGTTACCGGAAACCATTAAAAATGTCCGAGAAAGAGTTGTGCCCGATGATAACATGTTTTCAGGACGGGAAACAAAATATTTTCAGGCCAACCTAGTTTTTAATGTTGACTTTCTCCTACGACCGATCGAATTTCGCTCAAACGCAATCTTAACAGACACTATCTGACTTGGATGAGTTATCAGACCGTGAGGCTGGCACACAGTCAAAAATTGACCCCCAATGAAACTTTTATACCTGACTAAGTCGAGGGCGCTGAGTTCAAAAATCAACATCTCAATGTCTGAAAATGAGTTTGAGAGGTAGGAAAAATCGGAAAAATTTCGTACTCGGAAAATGCTCGCACTGACTCCCTCTATCGATTTCCGTTGAGAAAACAAGGTGTCATCCTAAGTCATATTATTTTTCTCGGACATAGCCGATTTTTGGCCAGAAAACACCGAAAAAACGACTGTCCGAGAAAAATAATATGACTTAGGATGAGACCTTGTTTTCTCAACGGAAATCGATAGAGGGCGTCAGTACGAGCATTTAATTCCTCCGGCACTTTTTCTGAAACTGCCTGCATCATGGTGCAAAAGACATTTGTATCCGGCGGGACTCGAACCAGCGACCTTTTGGCTACTAATTTTGACGAAGTCTACCCACTTTAACCAACATTTTGAAGGCGTTGGGAAAAGATTTTTTTGATGAAATTTTCACCTCAGACGTAGAATTTCATGGAGAATCGAATGAAACAATAAAAGAACGCGCATTAAGCCAAATTCTTTTCAATGCGGTCGTTTTTCGGAAACAAATGCCTATAACTTTGACAATTTTGAGTTTCATTGGACGGTCCCAACAGCAAAAAGTCTTATCTCGTCGAGGCGATTAAGAATTACTATACTCATGGGGTTTGGTCGCCTAGGAAAAAAGTTAGATTTTCCGGGTACGAAATTTGCCGATTTTTCCTACCTCTTAAACTCATTTTGAGACATTGAGATGTTGATTTTTGAACTCAGCGCCCTCGACTTACTCAGGTATAAAAGTTTCATTGGGGTCAATTTTTAACTGTGTGCTAAGAATGATTGGAAGTAAGTCGCGACGAAAATCATGATGGTAAGATTACCCATCCAAGCTGTAGTCGTTTGAAATTAGAAAGCAATTACATCGTGGAGATTTGTCCACAGAATTGACAGATGCCAGGGTGTCACTTTCACGTTATTGACTGTCGGTGACCTCTAGCTGTCTAACTTCATTCAGAATATAGCCACTAGGAATGGAGGTCACCGACTGCTATTATGTACCGGAAAGCGACACCCTAACAGATGGGAGCACCGTGACAAGAAGTCCATTGCTTATGAGAGAGACAAGAGTTGTTGTTCTGAAGTACGAAGAGTGGAAGAGCTCCGCATACGACCACGCGATCCACGAGTGCGCAGGCATCTGAAATGTATTTTATCACCTTTCGTCGTCTAGTGAAGACAAAGATGTACACCATTCCAGCGAAATTGACAGACGTGATAAGTCATCTTGATCTGACTAAAATCATTTTGCACATACAAAAATTCGAGAAATTGAATGTACCATATACAATTGCGACATGATAGCGAATTGGACCACCACCCAACGCACCCAAAAACTGAAGGTGCGAACCTTCTTTCGCACCTCTCGTCTATTTCTCCATTATTCTCTAGCCGTCTGGGGTGCGAAAGAGGTGTCGAAAAGTAATTTAGGTCCGGTTCAGGTGCGCATGGCGGTCACTAACCTTTAGTTAGCGGTTAACAAATACTGTTTGGTCGTTATATATTGCTGAATTGTAACACAACTGAACACAAGGTAGCGAATGATAAATGCGCTTCAGCTTCGTTCCTTATCCTATTCTTAAGACGCAGAAGCTGTAATATGGGACCCCTCTGTCAGTACTTTGTCAAGTTGGTGCTGAGTCATTTTTTCGACCCCTCTGGTGGCAAAGTTCGAAAAAATATTACTCAACGTGACCCCTACTTTTTAGCACCAATTTCGAGAGAGGACATCAAAATATGAAACTTTAGTTTTGGAAGATTGCCTGAAACCAAGTCAGTGAAGAGTTATGCTAGCCCGAATATGGTCAAATCAGCCAATTTTGTGCATTTCTTGAGATTCAGATCGTGATTTGACCACCGTTGGACTGAATTTTCAGAACGGGAAACAAGCCATTTTGTAGATAATTAAAAGGGGAATTCAATAGAAGAATAAAACGAATAACACTAACGGAAACATTTTTCAGGGCGATCGATTGAATGCGAGCAAGTGAAACCGGTTTATTGCCTTTCAGAAAAATTGTCTGTGGAATATTTAAAGATGCTTCAGAAAGTACTCTTCAATACGAAGCGAATGGAAAAAAAGAAATTTAAAAGATATTGAAAATGAACAGAGTTATGATTTTCTGAACTGAGATGGAGAAAATGAGATTGGCCAAAAACATGATTTCTTGCTATTTCCGAACCATGGGGATATGGACCAAAAGCAATATATCAGGAACTTCTTTCCCAATATGCATCCAGAAAAACCACTTTTGGTCTTCTTGGCACCAACTTGACAAAGTACTGACAGAGGGGTCCTTATTGGATCTGGTATTACAGATAATGCGTCTTAACCAGCTCTAGCGATATACACACGCGCAATATGCGAATTTTCAGCCTCCATGATCGTAACCTAATTAATACAGTACCTGTGATGTCTTAGAAGCAGCTAATAGTGAATACCAACAGCAATTATTTACCTGCAAATATTCTTGGATAAACGACTGGGCTGTAATTACTTTCCTGCAAGTAGTCGTGGAACAATAACGGGTGCTGATATTTTGTGATCCTAGAAATAGACACATCAAAGCACGCAAACAACATGGGAGTTTTTGGTTAACTGTAATCATTAAGGGACCATGATACAATTTTTGATGTTAGCTTCATAATTCAGCTCAAAATTCTGTACGGAAATCTTGCTTACACGTCAATTCAGAAATTGCTAGTATTCGAGATATAGCGTGTGGAAGTGCTCCCAATCCCAGCGCAACACTGCTTATAGTCCGCTATGGTCGCGAAACATTTGACATGCATTATTGTTTTCTTTAATTTTTAGTATTATAAGGCTCAAGAATTTTTTTAGAATAGAAGACGTCAAACTATAGTTACCGGAAAAAGTCTTTGCCCACTTTTTCTTTTGGCCATAACTTTGTTCAAAGTTAACGAATCTCCATAAAAAAATTTCTGAATGATCCTTACGTAGCACTCTATCATATCTAAAAATTACGCGGATCGGTCTTACATGGGGGCCGAAATACATGGGGGCCGAACCTTAGGGGGGCCAAAAGTTTTGCCGATTTTTCTTTTAGGCAAGATGCACGTACCAAAAAATTTTGGTAGATTTGGGTCGCACGGAAAAAATTTGGGTCGCACGGAAATGTCGGATTACTGTAGGAGTGAAATAGGCCCATTTTCACTTCTCTTCTCATCATTTTTCGTCGTTTCTACAACGTTCACGCCAGTTATTTATTTAATTTCTTCAATATTTCGCTTCTTTATCGTCGTAGCAGTCACCGCATGACTGCATTTCGCTCCTAGTACCTCAGCTTTGGTTTAATTACCCAAGTTTGAGGTAAACGAGGCCGTCCGGACTCGTCGCTTCTTCTGGGACTATTTTTCCTACTGGGACACGAAGAGGACCGATTACGCTCTCGCTCTTCGCCCAACAACTGCCCGGACTCGTCGCCCATCGACGCCGGGACTCTTCACACGCAACGGACACGTGATTTTGCCGCTTCCTTTTCTTCTATAATTTAAACTTTTTTCGCCCTCCACTTCCCTAAAACTTAATTTATCTTTTGCAATAATATATATTAAATTTTCTATATATAACATAAAGTGTTGCTTGTCGATTAGGGGTCACTTATACCTGAGCGGGGAGACAGAGGGATTGAGCCTTATTCCACCTTTTCTTTTTATATTACACAATTTCTGCGACAATGATACCCGTATCATGGTGATTTTGACCATGATACGGGTATCATGGTGCAATAATTATTTTTGAACCAAGACCACGAAAAAATTCGGACATGATAGTGGAGCTATATTTTTGTGGTGTTGGCTATGGCTATTGGGGCCTTTTTGCCATAAATGCTCAACTTTTGGTAGATCAGCTATTGTCGGCGTTGAAATTTCAGACCTCTGAAAAGCGGCCCTTTGCCCCCTGCTCAAAAAGGCAATTTTTGTCAGATGAAGAGCTAGGCTGATGAAATTTTCAGGGAAGTTGGCTGACTACCCCAGCATAATTATCTTCCACTTAGACAGTCATTTTTCTATTGCGGCTGCGCAGGGCGGTCGACAAAGTGCAAAAAATGTAAAAAAGTAGTCATTTTTGCGGATTTTTCCAGCAAAGAGGAAGTGACCTAAAATTCCATACCAAACTGTTCTAAGGTCTCCTGTGTGGGTAGTATATACCCAAATTTTTTGGTACGTGTCTTGCCTAACGAAAAATCGGCAAAACTTTCGGCCCCCATGTAAGACCTATCCACGAAATTTTCAAATATGATAGAGTGCTACGTAAGGATCATTCTGAAAAAAATTATGGAGATTCGTTAACTTTGAACAAAGTTATGGCCAAAAGAAAAGTGGGCAAAGACTTTTTCCGGTAACTGAAATTTTCAAGTTCACTCAATTTAATTTCTAAATTAAAATAACAGTCATATCATCAAGCATGGCAAAGAACGTTTTCTGATTTTTTTCGAAAACTTTGAGCTAAGCTCTCTGAGAGAGGAAAACGAACAAAAACAAAGACTGTTTCGCGATACTGTATTTGCTAAAATAACGATGTCGATATTGCTATGGTGGGTATTGAAAACTCCGTTTGCGAACTTTCAGTCTGAATGATCGTAACCTAATTAATATAGTCCCAGTAATGTCTTAGAAGCAGCTTATAGTCAACACCTACACCAATTATTTCCCCGCAAATATTCTTGGAACAATAACCGGTGCCAATGCTTTGAGATCCTAGAAATAGGCACATCAAGCCACGCAAACAACAAGGGCGTTTTTGGTTACTGTAATCTCAAGTGATACTACCACAAAAACCCGCAGTTTGCGCTATGGTCGCATTAGGCAATGTTCATAATTGTTTGCTTTCGTTTTCAGGAGTATACGGCATTAGAATTTTAAAAAATAAGACGCCTCAAATAATTTTCATGTCCTCTGAATTCAATTTCGACATGGAAAAATTTGAACTGTAGCGCACTTTAAGTGAAATTGTTAAGCTGTATCATATTTGTTGGAAAACCCTTAAGCTACGTGGTTTACATGTACGTGAAGACGATTGTATGGACGACGCCTCTAGTGAACATTAACGTTAACTGCAATTAACCACCAAGAAATTTCTTGGCCAAAAATTTTCTGGGTGCACCAGCCTGGTCAGAGGCAACTGCTCACCAATACGTTCAGACAGTAAAGATGCCAATTCGTCCCAGAAGCCGATATCTTGGGGGGAGTCTGCAATAACAGCTATCCCGTCATATTTATTTCTGTCTAGGGATGTCGTGTGACTTTATTTTAAAAAATTGCCAAATCAAAGCTTTATCATCATTGTCGTGACGTATTTTGTGGACGATTTTATCATGTTGAACATCACCATCAACTGCTTTCTTAATCTCGACACACGTACACTATCGGACCAAATGCCCTCTGTTGGCCCCTGGCACAAAAATCCCCAAAAAGTTGTTCAAAGGTACTTTCGAGCATTGCGAACAAACGTACAGTTCCAGAATTTTGATTACTGACGTCGTCGTCTAGCTATTGCGTCACAAAGTTGACGGCTATGAAAATTGACTTTCTCATTTCGAATTTTTACTCATGGCATATATTTCGAAAGCGCATGAAAAATAATTTTTCTCTATTAGTGACCTTTGTTATCGTCGTCTTCAACGTTGCAAAGCGAATGACTTTTGAATCTGAACGTTTTTCTTATAGACGACCGCATGTCGGATGACGAAGTCATTGACGATAGCAAATCATGCAGAAGTTTACGAAAAATATATTACGGATTCATGTAAAGAAGCCGTCAGTGTTGATTGCGGTAGACTGGAAGTAGATTATAGTAGATTACACGAGGTTCGCACAGACGCAGACAAAGAAGTTATTGATCTGACAGGCGGTAATCGTCTCAGTTAACGATGTGATTTATGCAGATCAATAATGAGATATTCAGTTGATGCTCAGTCCTTGCAGAGGAAGAAATTGGTTGCTAAAGTTGAGAAATATACCACGAAATCGATACATTGCATGACATTTTTTGCTACTTTCTGTTTTGCACTTCAAGGTGCCTAAAATTGCGGGAACTGAACTGATATGTATATTGTTTTGTTATTACAGAGCCGGTCATACACAGAAAAAGAATTGCCAATGTTGGCAGTTTGATACTTTCCTCCGTGCAGTTTCAATCTGCCAATATTGGCGGTAAACCTTCCAATATTGGCAGTTCAAACATAAATCGGATGACAGTTTAAAACTGAATGGGGGGGGGGTGAAATAACATTATTTTATTTTTTTTGTGTGCATAGCATCAATCACGTACCAATGTTCCTATTGGGTACAATGTAGCGAACCATGATCGGAGCTTTTAATAAAGAGAGTGCTCTTTTCGTCAAATGTATTATGGTTCTGTGACGTACTCAGACTTTCCGTTACCTTCCTTCTCTTTCTGCGCCCAAGTGACACTCGGTGAACATCTCGTTCCCCCCGATCTATAGGCCACACCGTAGCATGACCATTATCATTACTCAATAAAGGTGAGGAACTTTTTCGTCTCCCTTCTCATTCTAATCGGTTGTCTGTGATGCGCGCGTGCAAATGGAAAGGCATTACACATGTAGAAAAGGCAAATGTGTGTTTCATAACGTTACCGTGATTAGGGTTCAACATTGGTCATTCTTAGAGTTGATCATTTAACGATGATTGCACATGTTTCGAATGATGTTTCGAAAGCGATGCTCATTCATCTTCCATCACAGCATGAACCGGAATGACACTCCTATTGTTTGATTTCCTTGTACTGGTCGAGCTATAATATACCCAACTTATCCCATTAATCAACATGTTTTCTCTCTACGAACGTTGAAGATAAGCGTTTATCGTTGTCACTATGCACATCGCTGTGATTTGGCCACAAGATACAATGGTTATACTCAAACAATCAAAGCCATCGCACGAATATCTAATAGAGCACCGCAAAAAACAACAGTTTCTTCTCGTGCTATACACACATTAAAAATACTGTCAATCCCCCCCCCCCATTGTGTCGTCATTCTTCTCCGCTGCGCGCGGCTGTTTTATTTTATTCCCGCATGGACAACCGCGCGGCGGAGAAGAACGGCTACAAAATTGGGGGAATTGCCAGTATTTTTCTGTGTGCACCTTACGAGAGACAACCTATTGCACTATTTTAGACAACCGAGCTCTATTTTAATGCAAATTCATACACGTCGGAGGATAGAGGTTCTATTGTCTAAATTAGACTGAAAGCAAAATATACCGCAAACTTTTAAAAATGATAACAAATACAATAATTCTTCAATTCTGAGATTATGATTGCACTCAAATTATTGTGATCCAAAGAATTCACATAAACGAGTGAGCGATCCATTGATCCAAAGCCAAATCACTCGTTTATGTGAACGGTCCAAAAAATTCCGTGTCATTTGCGAATATTTGTGTTTGGAAAGTAAGAATATTTACTTTTCGGTTTCTGCAATTCACTCGGAGTCAGTACATCGCATCAGAGAGAGACAGCCGCTCTGAGCAAAATTAAACGAATATAGAAAATCATCCTTTCCGCACTCTAGATTGCGATTATCCGCCGTAGGCGACTTGACATCGGCCGTAGACGTAGTTCCAATAGCATCCATACGCCGTGCAGCACTGGCACGCATAACGTGGCCAGCCCATGTAATAGCCCACGAATTGCTCACGCCACATGGCGGCTGAAATTGGGGATGGATCGTTGTCCCATTGGATGAATGGCCATGATGAAGACTGACTGGGGATGCGACTATTATTTCTAAATGCGGTAGAAAAGTGCATTCATCTCTCCTATCTGATACACTATGAGCGGTTGACCCAGTCATGTGATCTACCGAAATTCAGACTATGCACGAATGCACTCTGCTACCGATTTAGAAACCCTTGAAGCGACTTATGTATGTCCAACCGCCTCAATCTCGTTCCAACGGCCGTCTAGACATATACGACGGCTCCAACGAGAATGGGGAGGTTGGAAATTGCATAAGTATTATATTGACTCCTAAGTAATGGGAATCCGATTTTTCTGCCCACCTATTGCTCCTGATCTCTAACCACAATTACCATAGTATGCCTATATCAGCCCCATACAACAGCCACCTCCACTCACCCTCCCTCTCCGCATTCACTCGGGCGCGATTTTTCAAACTTGGCAGACCAACGGTCCTGGGAACTTTTTTTTGGATTTTTATCCGCATTTTGCGCAAGGTAGATATAGAATCCAACTATCAACTGATACTTGTAG
>JACMIF010001059.1:0-27838 GCA_014805445.1 Diplogasteroides magnus
CAAATTCCAAGTCCATAGCTTTTGAACTAAGTGAGATTTCGCAATCAAGCGGTGCTGCTGGACGCTAATTGCTCAAAGCGACCGCGACTCAAACCGTTTAGGGGCTTTTCGGAGAAAGCGCAGAAACCAAATTTTTTGTGTTATTGAACCTAAACGACTAATGCTCGAATGGTATCAGAACAGAATTTAAAAAAAAACGAAGGTTTTGTTTAAGCTGCGGGCTTCGGAAGTTGACCGATTTTTTTCGCTATTTGGGACGCTCCACAAATTTATCCAGGATTTCTTCCATTTACCTTTGATCCTGCTCATTTCACCTCAACGACTTGCCAACTATCCACTGCATGCAAAAATATGCTTGCTATTGAAATGGTATTGTTTTGCTCGAAACAGCGTTACTCCAAAGCTACTGGAGTTCGTAGCAATTTTATGCAACTTCAAATCCTTTAGGGGACAACCCGGAAGCTGATACAAAAGCCATTTTCATTTTACAGATTCATTATCCAATCCTTTAAATTCGTATCAGAACAGTTTTTCAATTTTTTGACTTTTGACAAAAATAAACCATCTGAAAGAGGGCATCTCTGATGTACTTTCACATATTTGAGACGTTATTCTTGCCGAAGAAACTAATTTACTGATGAAAGAACAGTGTGATTGAACATTTTTCTGGCTCGGGTGTTCATTACAATCGACAGAAAATTAGTGCAAAAAGATTTGAACATCGCGGGAACTGAACCCGGGACTTCTGCGCCGCGAACCCCGCGCGCTACCATCTGCGCCACGGCTGACATTTGGCTTTCTTTCATTGTTTAGGATTATAATTCCTCCACCAAAAACCTCTCTTTCTCTGTACTCTCTCACTCTCGCTTTGGCGAGTGGGCCACTTTGTAGCCCCACCACCACCAGTCCATACTTGTGGGGATGCTACGCAGTTTTAGTGGGTCTGCCACGCAGGGCCGGGAGTTACCCATCTCGGGCCTGGAATTACTCACACCCGCTATTACTGGACCATTCTTGTCATTAGGGATCTCATGTTGGCTCATTATTTTCAAAGATCGATAAATACTCTCCATTAAATTGTTTTGAACAAAGATGCCAACGAATCAACAGGGAACGATGACAGTGCAAGTGGAAGTGGAAGTGCCAGTTGAGGAATCGATTCACTGAAGGAAAAGAGTGAGTATTAGTGCAGCAAAAGTTATTGTTATGCGTGATACAAAAATATAGGTAGGGTCCGCAAAGGCGCTATTTTTTTCTTCCCGCCTCGATTGTCCTCTATGAAGGTCCTTTGCGGTTCAAATAGATCATATGTTGATAAGATCAAGTGTGTCTAGGCTAATTAACGGGCGATAAATGGAATGGCGAACTTTTTGGGATAGCCTATTTCACAGACCTGGCCCGGCCCCGGAGCGGTCCTAGGAGGGCCTATTTCACGGCCTCTGACCGGCCCCGGTGCTGCGTGGCAGCCCCACCAACACTGATTTTTGGGGCTGCCATGAACCAAAACTGCGCAAATGTCCGAAGAAGCTTGCCAAACAATTCAAAATGAATGTCATTGTCTCATTCAGACATTGGCACTTATGAAGTGGAGAAGTTTGTTGGAGGAGACTACATGTTCCTCTGTGCAGTCTACAGCCATGCGGCCGAGTGCCAAAAACTTCTGCCCATTGTGCATAATATCTAACCAAGACAAGGAAACGGCAAAGAGTATTGCCCAAAGATGATGATCGGAAAGAACAAGTGGGCCGCCACAGACAGAAGTGTGAAGAAGATGAGGAGGATAAAGTTGGCGGTCAGACATATACATCGTAATCTCGGGGGGCTATAAGCAAGATGCTACGGATAGCACATACAGTGTCGACTTCTAACCACTCTTTCTCTGAAACATCTTTGTACCTATTCTTCACAGCTTCGCGGTAGTAATCGCTTCGACACATTTGACCTCAACGTAGATTCTACCTTTCTATTCCTGGGAATTAGTGTGAGTGAGAAGATATGCATGGTGTTTGGAAGTAGTGTTGCAACACACTCCGAAGACAAAGAGTGCATAGTGAGAATAGATAAAGAGTACATTCCCTTCATGTATCTCAATGTACCGATGTGTCATCTTGTCCAACATGTTGTATTTATGGATGAATCATCATTACACGTTATTACACTTTACTTAAATGCACATCTAATTAATAAAAACTCTTCATACAACGTCCAATGGAAAGAAAAATGATTTTAGGCACGAAACTGAATTTGGTTAGGAATTGCAATGGGAAGAGCAAAGGTAATTGGTGAAAAGATCACAGTTGAATAGTTGGGAACTGACTGTGGAGGCTAAACGGGCACTGAATGGGGACTTAGAATAGAAGACAACACTGGGAATCACGCGTGGATACTTTAAAAGCTATTAAAGGCAAGAGAATTAAAGCCTGTGAGACAAGAATGAGGACAAGGTTGGAAACTAATGACGACTATCAATTCAATTGCAAGACTGACACCTGTACACAATTCATTCCTTGCACTCTAAGACGAGTCTCTCTGCATACAACTATTGTACTCTATCGACTCTGGTGATACTCTGTATTAGAATGAACGGGGAAGACGACTTCGATTGAATCGAAGGAGAGTATCTCTCTCCAGTCTATCTGGTAGAATGTGCAATGAGAGAGGATCAAACGTCGAGTCCTGAATGGATGATTGGGATGAGGGAAGAGGAAGGAGACTTGCCTTGTATGAGAAGATAGTCTCTGCACCAGGAGTGCATGAAGGAACACTAGTGAGGAGGAGGGCGATTTCAGCCAATTGGGGGCATCGATGGGCATTTGAATGCCAGAAGGAAGTTACTGGAAGATGACGACCAGTGAATGATGCAGAGGGAGTGACGTCATTCTGATGAGAGGATGACAATTAAGGAGACAAAAGATGAACACTCACTTGTGTGATCTCATCAAAGTATGTCTGCACAATGGCCTCAGCGAATCGATTCATTGTCCTTGTTGATCCTTCCTGTTCATTCACCCATTCATAATCATTCCTCATTCTCTACTCACCACCATGTTCTTCTTCTTGAGTTGTGCTGCTTGGATGAGATCAGGATATAGAATGGAGGTAGGAGGGACTCCCCCCTCTCCCTCTCCTCCACTCATTCCATTCGCTCTGTCAATCACTGTTGCCAGAAGGTTATCCAGACTCAGATATGGTCTCTTTCTTGTTGCAGCCTCATCTTGTACTCGAATGTTGTCATGTACCTGTGACTATTGAATGAATAAGAGTGGATGAACAGTCACTCACTTCCTTCTCAAGAGCATCCTTTGCATATGATATTTGATCATCATCGAGTAGAAGAACAAGTTGAGGATTGAGTGAAGTGGAAAGAATATACGATTCATCCAGGCAATCACTATGAACATCAAGTATCGATGAACAACAACGACCAATTTCATCACGGAGCTCATCAGCCAAAGGACCAAGAGAGGTGGAATCCTGATGAAAGGGTGAAGGGGAAGTGAATGGAGTGATACCTTATCAATGGAAACAATCATCTGCATAAGGGAAGGAACTACGGTATCCAGGGTCTCTATTGTATCTGACTTTGACTGAAGGCGAGAGAATAGAGAATGAAGAATCTCACACGTTCTCCTGTATTCATCCAAGAGTAGAGAGTGATTGGAATGAACTGACCATTGATCAGGAGAAAGAGAATCAATTCCTGCTCCTAAAAGAACAGTGATCAGTTCATTCTTCATTGATAGAACAGCCTCCAGAAGAGGAAAGAATGAATGAGTGAAGGGAAGATTGACTGGATGTCCTGAATGGAGAAGATACAACCATGAAAGTGGAAGGGAAGACTGACCGACAGTCTTGGAAAGAGTCTGTATAAGACCTTGTTGAGATACAAGGGCCATAATCATTGCATAGAATGACTTCTTCACTTCTTCCATTCTCTCACTATGCTCCACTACAGAAAGAAATGCCTCCAGTAGGACAGGTTTGTATGAATCCAACTAAAAATATTTTCAATTTGAAGTCTTCTCATATCCTCTCCATTTACCTGTTTTGGTCCCAGAATCTTAGATTCTTTGAGATTCAAAGAATGAAATCCAGAAGTGACAATACGAGAGACTTTGTCCATTGATATTCCATATTCAGCAATGACTTGTTGCATAATTCTCTGTATGTTTTCCTCCATGGAATCTCCATCCAATTGTCTGACTGCCAGAAGAAGTTGATCAATTGAATGAAGAGGAGTTAGAATTGCTGCAGTTACGGTCATTCTGTGACTGAATAGGAAAGGATAAGTGGAGAGGGGAGGGAGAGGTGGTGAAACCTGGCAGAACAAGGCACTGCAATAACATCTATCAATAGAGACAGTCTTCGTGATGAGTGTATTTCTTGTCTAAGTGCCATTTGCAGTCGAGAGTAGTGTCCACTGATCATCTCAAACGACCCTATCATTCCTTTCGTACTGTAACTTCTCTCACTTGTTCCATCATCACTGCATCATCAGGACACGTAAACTTTGGCTGTGCATTCTCTAACATTTCTCTGAATGCAAGATCGAAGAGAACGGTCGAAGGTAGTCGTGCAGATGAAATGAATAGACACAGTCGTTGCTCAAATTCCAATTTTCCCACTCAATCATCAATGGGAATGGAACCTCCATCTCCCTCTGCTTTCTTTCCTCTTTCCTCCATTTCTTTGTCAATACCAACTGTCCTTGCGGACCAATAGACATTCCTCAAATGAGCTTCTTTATGAAGCCGCTATTGACTTGAATGGTTACCATGTTGTAGGAGGACTGAACTGGCATTGGATGGATTGGGGAAGAGTGAAAAGGGGAAGACTTGGTTGAATGGAGGAGGAGGTGGAGTGGACAGTGATTGTTGTAGACTGGGAGGGGATTGAATGGATGAATGAATGGAAGGAAAGGGACAACCTGAGGGACGACTTGTGTCTTTGATCCTTATCCATAATGAAGTTATTGTTGTTATTGTGATTGGATAGAGTTGTTTGAGGAGTGGAAGAAGGAGTGGAGGAATTCATCTGAAGGGACAATTGTAATGAATATATCGATGAATGTTCAACCATAGCAGAAGTAGTTGATCCTCCAGAGGATGAAGCTGGAGAAGGGGGAAGATGACCGCCATTCCTATCCTTTGAATAGTCCGACTAAAGGACATTTAATCATGTGAACATGTCATGAACATACTCTTGTTACCTTCAACTTCTGAAATTCCGCGTATTCATTAGGATGTTTCTTGAGATGACATGCTAGAGTAGATGTATGTGGTCCCTTTAGTTGATATGTACAATCACTGACAATACATCTGAATGTCTCCTCTTTCTCTCCCTTCCCACCCTCTTCTCACCTGCTCAGATTCTCAGTCTTATCGTACACGAAGTATTTCCATACGGGAGTCTGCTTATTCGTCCCTCCAGATCTGATTGATGCGGCCGGATTTCGATGCCAACTCCAGTCATCGTTAGCGAAGAGTTGAGAAGTTGGCATTTGAGATACGACCATTGCTCCAGGAATGGGAGTGGATGTAGGTACAGGAGTGTGTGGTGGAAGAGAATCGGTGAGAATCATTGTAGGGAGTTGATCCATCTATAATGAGACGCCTTTCAGTCTACCTTGGCCCTCGACCTTCTCTTCTCCAACTTCTTCACTCAACTGTACAAAAAGAGGCAATGATGAGGCCGAGTCAACTCTCTTCTTCCCCTCTACAATGGAGGCTAACTACAGTAGGGGACAACTTCAATCCCATCTGTCCCTCCCTTTCATCGTTGTAGTAGAGACTCGTTGAATGATTCGATTGTTGATCAAATGTGCTGCAGCTGCCTCTCCCTTCATATGCCCTCAGGGCATAGGTGGAGGGGGACTACCACTTCTCTCACCTTCAATACACCTCCCAATAGATTCTTGGAGATGAACTCGATGATGTTGCCAGTGTGGATATCTTCATCTGTAGGGATTGATCCATTAGATGATCTAGCAGAAGAAGGACCGGCTGGACTTCCCTCTCCTCCACCTTCAACTGTTTCATCACACATGAGTGGAGATTCCATCTGAAGGAATGACACTCATTCTACATGATAATACAATTCACTCCGCCTCTTCAAAGGAATGACAAGGGGACATAATTAGGGCTAACATCACATTATCATGTGTGGAGGGTCGAGATGAGAAGTGAATCTACCAGGGGAAGCAGCTTACGAGAGATGAGATATGGGTATGGACCATTAGTAGTGATTACATGGAGAGGAAGGAAGGACTGACCTGAGTGGAAGAAAGACGAACTTTCTTCGATTCGGGAACACTCATGCATAGAAGTGAGAAGAGTGAAGGATTCTGTAATGGATGCGAGAGGAGAAATGATCGAAGGAAGAGAAGAAACGACGGTTAGGGCCATCAAAAGAGAAGTTTATAGTAGAGAAGAGAACGGTTATTGAGACTATTTGAATGGAGAGAAGGATGAATTGGCATTGGATGCTTCTCTTCCCTTACCCCATCTGTATGATCAGTTGGAAGGGTACGAGACTGTAGAGACAGAGTGAGAATATGATGATGAATCAACCCAAAGGCTCATATGGGAAGAAGAGAAGGAAAGTGCCCCCAATCGACAGTTGATATGTGAAGTAAGAGGAGGCATTGATTGAAGAAGACACAACAGACATTACCTCATGGGGCTTCGTCTGTTTAGACAATGAAAGGCTTCTCTCGGGTTGGGTAAGTGAAGTTGTTTATGGAGAGAGGGGAATAAACTGAGTGGAGGGACTACTGGCAGAGTGATCACATTGAGCATATTGAGGAATGGAGGACATGAAAGAAGTGGAGTGAATGGGGGAATCAGAGGAGGAGATGAGAGTAGAAGGGAACAAAGGGAACGGAGATCTCAAAGTACTCAGAAGAAGAAGCCGAACGGTGAAGACAAATAAGGAGAAGTGGTGATAAGAAGAGAATGAACTATTTGAGGGAAGAAGAGAATGAGAGACATCGGATGAACGACAGATCAGACATGCACTATTCAGCCATAACCATCAAATCGACATATACGCTATTATTATTGTCAATGTCATTGCGCAAGTGTCCATTTCACCATTGTGGTACATATTTACATGGCACTCCTGTATTTCGTCCGAGACATCATCATACCCCCAAAGGACCTCCATTGCAATGCAAAGCATGAGAGATTGACTTGTGATAAGAGAAAGAGAAGGTGAAGGGACTGAATTGAAGGGGAGAAGGCCCTCTCTTCCACTCATTCCTTCCCTGTTACGGCTCACTGAAGCCGAACACCTTTTATTACCGATTTATAATAAAGTGGAAGGGGGAAAGATTCTTTCGGAAGTGAAATAGCCAGAAGGCAAGAACATGGAAATAGGTGTAAACGTGTGAGGATTAGCTTATCAAACGAATATAGGTAGAGGATATGAAGAGGAAAGAAGCCCCCAAATGGATGAACATGAGACTAATCTAACCGAGAAGAGATTACTTACAAGTAATGCATTGAGTAAACGACCGGTCGAGCAATGTGATAAAGTCAATGGAAGAGATAAAAGAAGGAAGGAAACCGATTGAAATTGAGTAAGGAAGAGTTAGGGCAAGTGTTGGGTGGGCATGAAGAAGGAAGGAAAGAAGACGACAAACGAAACAAAACAATGAGTAATGAAGAGAAGAGAAGGAAAGGTTCGTACTTGGGATGTTTGACTAATCGGAATCAGATGGGTGTGAGGGTTAACTCTCTTGAGGTAGAGTAGATGGATGGGAGATGAGTGAGAGAGACATGAAATGCCCAAGACGGACATCCATCATGACTCCTCATAGAGACAAACGCCCCTAGGTGGGGGAATATGATCGTTCACCCTTACACAGTCTGTTGAATAGAGTGAGTGAGTGGAGGGATTAGACGGATCTCGGTCAGTGGAGGTATCCAAGTCAGAGAAGGCCATATGCAAAGTGATCGAGCAAAGGAGGACATAAGGGTGCAAAGGAGGAGTCAACAGTTATCCCCTTCACTCTTTTTACTCTTCCCGCAAATTGCGACCCAAGATAAGAAAAGTTGGGTATTGAGGGGATTGGAATTGGGGGTATCTGTCTACTGTCACTGTAGTCTCGACAAGAAATGTCTCCCATTGAACTTTACATCAACTGGTACCATCAGGGGGCTGTGGTATTTGACTCCCGATATGATTCACAACAAAGGACGTTTGTTTTCAGCCTCAAAAGGACAGGTAATGAAAGGAAGGCAATAGAGATGGCATTTGAGGAAAAGAAGGTGTGAATGAGGGAAAGAAGGGAAAGGGCGACCCAGATATCAATGAAATCGTCCCTATGTATCAAGAATAGTGCTTGTAAGTGTACTCAAGGAGTACTCGAGATCCTTTTATGAGTAGGGTCTAAGTTGTGGGTTGACTTATAAGGTGAAGGACCTTCTAATAGAATGGAGTAAGTAATCAAAGAATGAATCAACTGGGGCGGGTGTAGATACGGGTATGAGGGGACATTCAAAAGGCGATTTCATATCCAGATGAGAAGTCAAGAGGCTCTATCCGGAGGAAAAGAGCAGTGGTTCTCTTGAGTGGAATCCCGGGGATACTGTACTTAAGAGAGACACTTAGATATGACGGATGTTTCATATGAAGAGGGACAGGTCGAGGAATTCTCGAGTGAAGAGACACACATCTGGGTTGAAGTTGCCAGATGACATGAGAAGGAAAAAGAGGGACAAGATTACCGATGGGGGAAAGGCACTCAAGACTTCCAGGCAACCCCTCACTGTTACCTAGGAACAATGAAATGGAAGGAGAACGGATTGACTCCCAGATGGGAAAGGATGAAAGAAGAGAAGACTCTGCCGCTTATCCTTAGGTCAACTCAGTAAGTGATCCATTGCATAAGGCAAAGAGACTTCCTTGAAACTCTATAGTCACTCTCTTAGTGCAGAGTCATACTGTAAAAGGGAGAAGCTGGCACTTAGAAGGCGTGAAAGGTGAGATCATCCATGGTCTTATTTCAACACGATTGTTTGAAAGAGAAGAAGGGGGAGAGTACGGTAGAGAGTGGGTTGGCGTGTTGAGGAGACATTCATTGCAAGTCATGCATTGTACATTCATTCACTTCAAGGACCTTTACCCACACAAAATGAAAGAAGAAGAGACACGTAGACGATTATCACAATTGAAATGAACTAAAGCAACCAAGAGAATATCTATGCACTAGTCTCCGTATAGTGAAAGTATGACTGTGATATGAGACTCCAACATGTACAACAACACAAGAAATAATCTCATCTATCGGCAGATTCATCTCATACAATACGTATTCCTCTAAAAGAGTACAATTGATTACTTGTGTAGTACTTTGACACATTTTCCTCTGATAGCCCAATTGAATTGTACAAGATCAGTCTTTGTCCACATTTCAGAATGAATCTCCTTTCCATTCAATCTCTCCATTACTCTCAAATAGTCATGATTTGAGTATCTTGAATGAACTCACTTCATTTGCCTTCCCATATCAACTAACACAATACTTCTTCCTTTGTCAACTCTTCTTTCAAAGGATATCTCAGTCTGGAAGGAAGAACTGAAAGTGGAATGAAAGGGGAGACTCACCTCTCCATTCCTCCCATGACAACACAGACTCAAATCAAGATCCACAGTCATCTTCATAAGAAGAGATACACATGAACCATCGTTGAGGAAGAATGGAGGAAGTGATGAGGGAGGATGGGAACTGAAAGGGGAAGGGACATTAGGGGAAGGGGAAGGGACATTAGGGGAAGGGACACTCACACTGCAGAAAGGGCATTCATTGCATTCATGTATAGAAGAGGATTGATGATTGAAGTGAATGGATTGGATGTAATGCAAGGGGAAGAAGACGGAGGATCAGATGAAGGAGATGAAGATGAACGATGTTCCCATGATGTCTAAATAGAATATTGTCATTCAAAGGGGAAAAGGGGAATAACCTCAGTGTTTGTTTCTCCATTTGTATCATCCTCATTCAATCGAGCTGTTATATTAATCACTTCATCAATACGTGGAATTGCATCCAAGAATGAAAGAGCCCCATTCATTACCTGATTCAATGTTCTCTTTTGTCTTGTTCTCTTAACTAACTTCGCTCAGATTGACTTTATTCTCTTCTGTATGTTGTGAACCTCCTGCTCTAACTCTCTTTACATAAGGTTGTGTTGGTGTCTGAAAGAACTGTCTATTCTACGCTCCACAGATAACCAACTATGGCAAGTTTCTCGGAGAACTTGTGGAATATTCCATCATGTGAGTGATTCTTCTTAAGATGAGTACGTAGATTGTTTGGACTTCTGTCATCTCCATTCCATCCACAATATATACATTCAACACCAGTTGAACCATCTTAATCTTCTCCATTTGTCTGGTCCAATAAATTGACTCTTTTCATGTTGACATTCAATTCAATCTTCTACTCACTTTCTCCTTTGAGGTCACGGAAAAAGTCCCAAACGGGGTGCGACTTTTTTCTGCCAGCATTTCTTATCCATGGGGAAGTGTTTGATGTTGTGGATGGTTGGGACAAGGAAAGTGATGGAGAAGAAGAAGAAGCACATGGAGGAGAAAGAGAAGCATCCTAAAGGACGAACTATCACAAGAGAATGAATGTACTTACTGCAGAGGGAGGAGGAGTCTCCTCTTTCATCCTATCCAAGACTGTCTCTGCACTGTCTCCTCAATGCACACTCTATACCTTTTCATTCCTACCGTATCCCTTTTCTTCATACCATATCCCATCCCCTCTTACCCTATCAGCTTACCAACTTACTGTAAACGCTAGCGCTCTTACCGTATCCCTTTTGCCCCTTACCATACCCATTCATCTTTTACCGTAATCCTTCCACTCTTACCGTGACCCCTTACCATATCCCTCCCCATCTTTCAGTATCCCCTTGTACTCCTCACCTGCATACATGATTTGTTGTTTCTGTTGTAGTCGATTAGCCAGTTGTAGTATATTCTCCCTTAGTAGAGTGTTCATTCTGAATGTTCTTCCTTATCCTTCCACCATTGACATCTTTTACAGACTATCCCTTGGAAAGGAACAAGTCTAAGACAGCTTCCAAATCTACTCCTTTGCTCTCTTCATTGGATAACATCATTATACGAACAGCCAAGCAGTAATACAACGAATAGTACTGTACAAACCGGACCCACACATTATTTACGAAGAAGCGAAACTGAGAGAAACGGTGAAGAGAAAGAAAGAAAGAGAATAAAGTGTTCACTTCTTGCCACCTTCGGCCGTTAGAGTCGACAATTTTTGCGACTGAAGGGAAATGGCGAAAATTGAATTGAAGATAGTGAAGGTGTTAGATGAGAGAATATGGGATAGGAGAAGGAAAGGGGACACTGTGCATATCCTCCATTCAATCATAAGTTTGTACGAGGAATGAGATATACGCACTCTCACAAACAGGAATACATCTCCCATTGTCATAAAGGCAAAATTGAAGATGTGTTCGTGAAAAAGGAAGTATGCGAGGGTTATTGAGGGAGGATGAAGGAGAAAAGAGAGGGGGAGAACACAAGCAATGACATCCATAGACAATCATGAACACTTTTTGGGTTGAAGGGAAAAGGGAACGGCATTTTGAAGGTGAATACACTCTTCTTAGTCAATAAGTGAGAGAAGAGAGGAATTGCCTGAGGGCCACACGATCAGAAGGGAGGAGATATATTGTGAATGGGAACTAGTTGAGAGATAGATAGGGACACTACTCATACTGGTTCACTCGACCAAAACATTGAGGAGGCTGTCTCTAGGAATAGACTTATATCACAAGTAATGACAATTCATATGACAATACGAGAGAAGGGTCAAAAATGTACGCGTTCTCTCTCTTTTCATCCTCCAATCTCAGTCTCAATTGAGGCGACCCCGATTTTTAGAGGCCGACGGGGCGGGGTCTCAATATTTTTTGCCCCACAATTTATCCTTGGGCGGAACGCATTCTGGTCAACATAGAGGGAAGTGTGCAATTTGGAAGGAGAGAGAAGAGAAGAAGACAATAGAATGACCAGAGGATGAATATCATTCAATATGCCACTGCCCCCGACCACCAACCCTATGTCATGCCTCGCTTTTGTCACTTGGGTGTTGCATATGCGGGTGGAGGCCACTGCAGGAGTTGGGGTGACTGCAGGAGTAGGGGTGGCCGGCACATACAACTGAACCATCGACATTTACGCCATAATGGGCAATCAACGCGTGTTAGACATCTCGCTAAAAAGACAACTCACTAATGCATGCTATATAACAGTGCATGTCGGACATAGTCAAATCAATTTTCGAGCTGTCTTTTTAGCGAAATGTCTGGTATGCCAATCAACCACTTGTCCAATTGACTATTGTGGCATAAATGAGCATGACACTCTATTTGAAATATGTGACTGGTTGAATTGTCTTGTATGAGAGGAGAACAAATCTCTCCTCTCGACCTACTTCTTTGCTCCTTTTTGGATGTCCAAAATAAGTGACTGAGAGAACAAGATTGAGAGATCCAATCACTTGGAATAAAAGAGTTCGCTTACACAAATCAACCCTTCCGATCCATTCCATCGCATTCTTATTGAGGGATAATTGTCATATGAGAACAACGTGTATTCAACCATTATCAACAACCAACAAATAACAACAAAGTAAGAATGACTTGACAGTATAACCAATCAAAGTGATCTAATTTGTAACAGATTCCAATATTTGTCTTCCTTCTTTAAGTATCTTCTCATTATCTGCACTTACTTCCTCTTCACTCTTATCTATTGCAGTGATTATCTGTCGTAATGCCATTCGAATCCTTCCTCTTGCCTCAACATCTCCTCTCTCTCTTCTACCCTTTCATACAGTAATCACCTGATTGACAGTACTCTCACGCCCTCCCTCTACACTCCTCATCCTCTCCTTTGCTAGTGTCACTGCCCCTTCCAATGCTCTCCCCACACATTCTCCATCCTTAGTCCAGTCCTCAAATAGTAATCCTTAGGGCATCCCTATTGGGACCTAATTGACAGCCATCCATTGCCGTCAGCAGTCTCACTTCATTCCTAGTCATAGTCTTTGCGAAATGAGAGACGACCGCTAGGAATGAAATTAAATGGCTATGACCCAAAGGCTGTGAATAACGTTCCATAATGCGACACCCTAGTAATCCTTTCAAGATCAACAATATTCCTTACTTTCTTATTCGTCATTCCCAACACTGCCTTCTCTAGTAGTGTAATGTACTTGTCTCCCTCTCCCTCCCTCAATTTCGAATAAGCCCTCCACATTCTTCCAGTCAATGCCTATAGAGTACTGTAATGAGTGAATGTTAGAATGTAGTTACTTGGGATGCAGCCAAATGTCCCATTGTCTTACATGCAAATTCCTTCATGTCTCGTCTCTCTGACTGAAATGATCTATTGCATTCAATCAATACAATGAGTACAGTACCTCCTGAGAGATGGTTATGATCTGTGTCACAATTGCCTCAATCACTTCATCATCTTCCACTCTCTTCTTCATTTCTGCCAATCGATCAATGGCCAAAAGGGCACTTCTCAATTCATTGTGTGTAAGATGTTAGTGTCACTAACCTTATTCATTGTGTGTAAGATGTTAGTGTCACTAACCTTATTTGTTGTGTATCCACACTCAATAGCAATACATTCTCCCATACATTGGCATGTTCAAAGTTGAATTTAAGTGCTTCCTGTAAGTAATCGATCACTTTCCCTTCAATTTCCTCAATCACCTGTAGAATCCTCAGCGCTCTATCTTTCTGTCCCACTCGAATGTATGCTGCAGCCAAATTGTTCCACGCTTCAAAATGTTCAGGTTCAAGAGAAACACAACTGAAAAAATCGACTGCTACCGTATTCTACAGTACGATATTCACCGATGGTAGGCAGAAATGGCCTCAGTGTATCGATTCTCTTTCCAAGCGCAATGTCCGGCATTGAACCATACTCCCAACTAAAGAATATAAGTAAACGATATGTGAGAATATTGGATGACTTGAATTGGTTGAAGCTGAACACTTCTCATCAGATGACCGTATCCCTCTCCATGCATTCTCTTCTGTAGATACATCATTCCCAATGCTTTGTGGGCACGAGCACAACGATCAAATGAAACCTGGATGGAATAAAGAAAAGAAGAGAACAAGGACTCACTTCAATTGCTTTCTCGTAGTATTCTTTCTTGTTTGTAATATCACCCAATGAACAAAGAACAGTCACATCTTCTGGTCTTTCCACCAACAATTCACTCACAAAGCACCTCTCATTCCCCCTTATCAATAGGTCTTACCGTAGTAAAGTGAGAGCCTTCTCAATTTGTCCCATTCTACCGTAACACTCAACTACTCTGTCCCATTCCTTCATTGATTCATATATAAGAAGTGCTTCCTGAACATTCTCTTCCCTTCTCTTCTTCTTCTCTTTCCTCACCGATATACATCCAAGTGATACGAGTATCTGTGCATGTATTACCTGGCACTTCCAGAATGGAACAAGTCCACTTGCCAATACAAATTGACATCTTTTCATCTTTGTCTCTTTATCCTTTCTTCTATTTCCCTTAACATCTTCTTTCTCAATCTTCTTCCCCATTGTCTCACCTCTTCTACATTCATAACAAGATGTACGATATGTTCTGTCTGACTCGATGCCCTTTCCACTCTTCTTTTACTTTTTCTTTCAATTGAAGATCGAAGGAGGAGAGCAGCACATTGCACAGGCCAACAACGACGAGAACGCACAATCTCAACAAGGACAACTTATTCTCAAGTACACACTATAGTATACTGTAGGTTAATGCAGTATGATGTATGATACTGTAGCATACTATAGGATTACGATAGGGACACAAGAGAAGGGTTACTGTAGCAGAGTGCAGGTATGAGCAGAAGTACCGATAGGGGGACAAACCTCTTCTATGTATGCACCACACTTCTCAAGAAGAAGTTCCTCATTGAATTCAAAGTTCTTCTCGATATTGGGAATAGCGAGAATAAGGGCAAGTTCAATAGGAGAAAGTGAAGAAGATGATGAAGAAGGATCTGTTAGAGTGACCTGAAATGACAATTGATCAATGAATGAGAATGAGGAATACCTTTTGAAGAAGAGTATCATCTTGATTGGATACATTAATGGGAAGATCATCATCTTCATTCAATGAACAATCACTCGAACCGCGCTACAATCAATATATACATATCAATTGAACATACAAGACATACCGTATTGATGACCAATTGGGCCAATTCCTTCACTTGATATCGTGTCCTTTTACCCATCTTTCCTGTCAAATCAACCTCAAGACCAGAAAGGAAAAGAGCTCGATTAAGGGCTTCCCTTAATAATTGTCCCTTTTTCCTCTATTCACTTTATTCACTCTCACCTCGCGTTCTCATGTTCATAGTACTGTAACAATGCATAGAACAGCTCGAGTTGTACTTGAATCTTCTCTTCTCGCGTTAGATTCTCTTCCTCTAGAATAGAGATCTAAACAAAACAAAATGAAGCGGATGAATGGATTATATTGACTTGTGTCAGGATTCTATCCTTGATTCTTTCTTCTGGTTCTTCCAACATCGATTGCCATAAGAGAAGGAAACGAAAGTATAAAAGAGGAGAAGATAGTAGAGGTTGGGAAGAAGAAGGACATAGAATAGAATGGACAATCACTAGAAGGTCCATACATCTCAATTAGTACATTAAATATGTATATACAACAAAGACTGACTTGGCTGCATGGAAGGGACTATTGAGACCGAATGACAGAATATCCCTCCATTCACTCGAAGAGATAAGAGTGATAGTCTCACATTCTGCAGTTATGTCAACCACTTAACGCAGTCTCTACTATAGATCGTAATTCAGATATTCACAGCCGGTAAAAATGAACCATCACTACAGGCACATCGGTTAAGAACTTCGTTTCAAATTCTCAGTATGTGGTCCTTACAGGCTGAATACTATTCGTTGAAATGATACTGCCTTAGGATCTCATGTATTATACATTTCGCGGTTGTCAATGTTTGGAAATGCTATCCCCACTCACCCAATCCACAGAAGTTAACTGCGATTACTGTATCGAGACATTCCTTCACTATAGAAAGGAGCTGTTGCGAGGAAAGGGAAGAAAGTGTGGATGGGAGAAGAGACAATGACACTCCCGACACAATTTCCATCTTAATCACAACAGTACCTACTAGTGAAGGCAGAATGAGTGGGAGAAGTGCATTCCATCTCTCTATGTCTCGTTCAACCGGTCGTATCTATACACCAGACACGACCGATTGATCGAGGCGCAGAGAGATGGAATACACTTCTCCCACTCATTCTGCCTTCATTAGTACCTACAGTATACAACTACCAAAGGTATGAGTAGGAGAGAACAACTCCTTTCGTTCCACCATAGTAGCTCTTTAGAATACTTTATTCAGCCGGAGGCAGTCCTTAACAAAACGGTGCGAGTATGAAAAAGAACAAAGAACAATTTAAATGAGATCGATCCCTAGCCATGGAAAGACCGGTGCATCTCAACTATATACACGGCAGAGGATTACACTAGCTAGACTTGAACTAGTTCAACTAGAAGAGTGATATTCTTAGACCCATTTGATAACCTTGCACAATGGGGCATACAAAGGAGAAAAGATCATTGGAAGGGAAAGGAAATATTGCGAAGAGAGGTCAATAGATGTGAAACAAGGGTATAACGAAGAGAAGCACACATCAGTACCAAGTTAACATAATTATGATGAGGTGATATGAAGGGTAAAAGGGAGAAACAAACCCGAATTTACTTCTTGAATCCTTTAAGAATTGGATAGATTTGTGAGAAAGCGTCATCAATTTCCTTCTTGAACTTCGCACCAGTAATGACAACCTGAAGGAAATTGGTTCGCCTAGTTATTAAAAAATAACATTATACCTTTCCAGAGACAAAAATGAGTAGAACAACTCGTGGTTTGACCATTCTGTAGATGAGTCCAGGGAAGAGTTCAGGTTCATATGTTGAGAACTAATCAAAGGGAACAAATGAACTAAATGGGTCTTAAGTGGTACCTGTGCATGAGTGATACATAGTCCCTCCAATTGAATGGGGAATCGAACATCGCATGATCCAACCATATTCTGAACCTACAACAACTATCACTTCACCGTCGTATTCCATTTGACTCTTACCTTGAACTCAGTGAATTTTGCTACGAATCCAAGTTTCTGCACAATTCTTGCATATTTTCTGGCAGCAAGTCTACAATTGTCCCTTTTGTTTCATATTCTCTCGTCATTCCTCCTACCTACTCGCTTCTTCACTCTTTGCACCAGTACAAACCATCTTTCCCGATGAGAAGATTAGAGCAGTCGTTCTCGGTTCACGGATACGCATTATCACAGCAGCAAATCGCTTTGGATTATACTCAGCATTCCTTGCATGAAGGGCAATCTGAGATGAGAGGATAGAGGAAGATATAAGAGAGGAAAGAGACCTTCTTCAGATCGAGTTGAACTCCAAGATTAACAGTAGATACAATATTCTGTAGTGTGGGGGATGGTATATCGAGTGCAGAGGCAGGAGTTGCAGGAAGAGCATTGGTTGGAATGGCAGAATGAGAAAGGGCACTTGTCCCATGTTGATATATCATATCTTGTGCAAGAGGAGTCATTGGAACTGCCAAATTGGCTGCCCCAACAGATGATGGATTCATATCCTCAATCAATACTCTCAATCACATTCCCCCCTTAAGTACTTACATGGAATACAGATCCTGGTCCTCCTCCAATGTTGACAACTGAACCAGGACCCATGTTAGAGGCTGGTCCACGATCAAGGGAAGAAGAATATAGATTGGAAGAAGGTCCTTGATGAGAGTGCAGAATATCTCAATCAACGAACATACAATATTTCAACGTGGATACACCTCACTATTTGTGAGATGACTTCCTCCCATATTACTCATTGTCAAACTCTGAGGTCCTAACAGAGATCCCGGACCGAGAATGCTTCCTATTATCATGTAAAATGTTATTAGGGGGATTACATAAATGATCACCTGGAGCCATAACACTTCCAGGTCCATTGTGACCCATCCCAATAACAGAAGAAGGTCCTCCCATATGAGAGGCGAGAACAGAGGAAGGTCCTCCCAATACAGAAGAAGGTCCTCCATGGGGAGTCTCCCCTCCCAGTCCGGTCATATGAGAAGCCGGACTATTCATCCTCAACAAAAGATAAACCATACCAATCCATCCTCATAGTCAAACAAGTATTCGATAGCGTCATATAACGCATCATTACACTCCATGACAATAAAGCAAATTTAAGAAAGGATTAACTTCATTCACGATGCATAACAACAACAAAAAATTGTAACAAATAAATCAAAACAACTTGAATCTACTATCTCAATTCAGTTTCCATACGGAGTCGTAGTCAGCCAGAAAGGTCTTTGAAGGAAAGAGTTGACCATCTGGAGGTCGTTCCGCTATTCGAATCTTAATATAATATATATTCTATATATGACAGCTACAAATATTGATACCTTCTTTGCCTGTTTTGCTTCCTCGTCATCCTCTTCACCTTTGTATTTCATCTTCACAAGTTCTTCTCCATAAGCCTTGGTCATTGTCTCATTCCAATATCCTTCATCATCTCGAAATCGAACGAATGATTCAATCTGCTGTGATATTTACTGTAGAGTCCCCTCTCCCCATTCACCTTCTGTAGTGTTCCATCCACGAATCTTGCCCTTTTAGCTGCACCAAGCAGCCAATGACGTTCAATTGTCTCAAAAACGTCCTTCCCCTTCTAATTGAACATCAACTTACCTTCAATTCCCACAGACTCGATTGCATGGCTCCATTCTTCTTCAAGTCTTTTTCTTCTTCATTGAATGGATCACAGTCCACACTGTCTAAGATGACTTCATTTCCATGGACAGACTAATTGTAACTCACCTGGAGTTTCTCGTTGCAAGAGGAATGCGATTGTGGGATGCCGAGTTACAGCATTTCTAATCAAACCCTGCATAAAAAATTCAAAATAAACATAAAATGTCACATTGTCACCTGTAGACTTTCTTGCATATCAAATGGGATATAGAGAAGACAACGGGAAAGTTTCTTGACGAATGAAGCGACGATGTAAGAGGATAAATGACTGAATGGACATAATCTCAAATTATTACTTTTTACATTAACTCACGTAGAGGAGAGAATACTGTCAACGAGACTGAGGAATTTCTTCTTTCGGTTGAGATAGAATGAGGAGGGAGTGATCAGCGAGTACACTTCTTCAAATAGTCGAGGATACTCACTATAATGTCATTCTCATAATGATAATCCATTCAAAAGACATACAAATTGTGTTTGACAACGAGAACGAAAAGGCCATCCAAAGCGAACACTGCATGAGTTGATCCACGAGAGAAATGAGAGAACAAATATCTCAATATCATCTAGGTTACATCATTATAGCTTAACAACTGACTGAGCAAGAAGTTGAGGTTTGGGAAGTTGACTGAGAAGAGAAGATGAAAGCCAATCCATCAGAGATAGACTGACAGTGGTTGGCATCTCAAAAGGAACGATAATCACTTAACAATCAATATCTTCTTATTCATACTTCACATTTCGAGAGCGCAACAATTAATTTTTCCACGGCGTTTCCATGTCTTCTCTTTCTGTCGTCCATCTTCAGTTGAATTGTACTTTCTACAAATACTCATGAAATGATGTAGAATATCATTAGGCTTACTAGAGAAGAAACCATCTGCTAATTTCTCGCTAGGAAGTGGAACACTTTTGATAAAGTTAAGTATATTCTTCCAGTTGTTCGAACGAGATAGTTCCCAAGACTAAAATAGGACATGAGGATAAGTACAAAGATCCCATTAACTCCACCTTCAGTTGAGTCTCAGACTCCTCTGCAATGCACCGAAAGATGTCGATTCTTCCAAATACCGAATTTGTAATGTTGCGTATGAACAGCCGAGGGATGGCTTCTTCACTATTCAGAAACAATAGCAGCCCCTAAAATTAGATAAATTATATCAAAAAGCTTACGCGAAAATACCTTTGCAAGATTTCGTAGACCCCCAGATGGTTTCCATTGTGTTTCCGCTCTCTCTTTAAAGAATGCTGGGCGAATTCCTCTGACCTTCTTTACCAACTCCTTTGATTCACGAGATTTGAGAAAAAGCTCATAATAACACTCACATTGGCGAATTCTGAGGTTTGAATGATTTGCCTCCACTCATCAGGGTTCAGAACAGTAGGACTTCCTTCGACTCCATAACCCTCTCTAAGTTCATTAGCATCGTCTTCTGATTCCGCAGAATGTTCCTGAATAGAAAAGTTTCAAATTCCACAACTGTAGCACCTTACACACCTGATTTTCACTTGGACTTATGTCCTCATTCTCTTCATCCTCTGAATCTTCTTCAGAATCGCCTTCGTCTTCGACTTCTTCAAAGACGACTTCCTCTGCTTTTTGTTTCCGAATGGCCTCTCTCTTTACCATCTAAAGTACAATAGCTATTTAAAAAGTAGCAAAACAATCAGAACTTTTTAAAACTTTTTTTTAGATTGCACACAACAATTAGGGTGAATTTTGTGAATACTCATCATACCGTGTCATCGCGCGCATCGTCAACTAACTATTTTGCTACCTATCTTTATATTTCTACATCTACATTGTGCAAGCTACTCGATTGAAATTTCATATTTTTGTATATGTTATTATAAGTATTCATAAGTCGTGAAATCTTATACAACTCTTTTGTAGATTAGAAGCTTCGAAGGCAGTAAATGCAACCAGGATAAGGCTATGAATGTTACACTAGCGCCGTTAGTCGATAGACAAGATCTAAATGAGGCCTGCATTTCACTTTTAAATGAGGTGCCTAAATTTCGGTATTTAAATTAATAATTGACACAATTTAATTGCAGGAATGGCCCCGTAGCCACACTCTACGTACTCGTTCTCAAGTTTGTTAACAAAATATTTTTATTATATGAATACAATTGAAGGCTAAATCATGTAATTCAAAACCTCCAATGTCTCTTCTTCTGTTAGATGGTGATATTCTTATTGGACATGCCAGGCTTTGCCTTCTGCCTAACCGGTATGTGAATCAAATAGACTTTTCGTCGCGCCTCGGACATATCCGATGTAACCTAGTGGTTATGGTTTGCGGCTCTCACCCGCAAGGCCCGGGTTCGATTTTTGGCATCGGAACAAAGTTTTGCATTTCTTTCAGAAATGATGCTTGTTGGGTGGAATCTGTAATTGTGAGTAAAAGTCGTCGTGGTATAGGACTAGGAAAGGTTTTGATGAGTCTGTGTGAAGAAAAAGCAAGGTTATTCGGATTCTCTCAGGTATTCATAAATGAGGAAAGTACCTTCATAAGTCTCTTCAGGTGTATTTGTCTACTCATGATCAAGAATTGTTTTATTCCCGTTGTGGTTATTCCCCTTGTCCACCAATCATTCACTCTACAACTGCCACTTCAGTCTTTCCTGTATCCATACCTTGTGAATCCCTTCATCACTCCTCCCCTTCTCTTCCTCCCCCAATAATAAATGGTACAGTATCCCCTTCCCTTCCTCCCCCAATAATAAGTGGTACAGTATCCCCTTCCCTTCCTCCCCCACCCCCACCTCCACTACTAAAAACAGTCTCATCCATTATAGAAGCTCAGCATATTTATATGTCAAAGTCAATCTGAATAGCACAATTTGAATGAATATGTATATGTACAAAGTACGCGTAGCAACAATTATGAGCGCCTTTCTGTTCAACATCCATAAATGAGTACTATGTGTTGACTACACGGAATGATCAGCATGATTACCCTCATGATCTACCGAGAGACAAATCCATCTCTCCAATCTTCGCATTTGCTTCCTTGTTCACAAATGACATGGTGTGGATTCTATTGAGCATTTCTCACGGACTGAGGGAGGGCTCGCGAAGTACCATTTTTCTCTAACTGTCTAACCTGCGAGAGAGATGATCAAACTACACAAGTGGGCGGAGCTCACTAGCAAAAATGATGACTTACTAGTTTTGGCAAGTTGCCAACGTTAAAGACAGTGTCGACCATATAAGAGACCTTCAGATAATTTTGGGCAAAAGTGTCTAGATTCACACCAGGATTTATGGCAGCCGGGTATTTTACGGGTTTACCACGACCGCAGCCAGGAAGAATTTTCAGCCAACATTAGCGCTCTGGTAACCGGGAATGCCATTTTACCTTTTCGGCAGCCAGGGTGCCAAGATTGATAGTCTGGTAACCGGGAATGCCATGGTACCGTTTGGGCGGCCTGGATGCCAAAATGACAGTCTGGTAGCCTGGCTGTGAAATGTTGCATTCAGTGGATGCGGATATCGAGGACTGATCGAGAACGAAGAAAGGAAGCAAATCGAGGACCATGAGAATGAGAATGTAGTGTACACACAAAAAGATAAAGAATACATATATAATCTTTATTTGCTCACAAATGAACAATGAATGCCACAGCAAATAACGAACATCGAAAACGAAATTAAAGAACAAAAGAAACACATAGATCACAACGCACTAACAAGTGGGTGGAAAAATAGTTGAGGACATGAGTAGAGGGCCCGTTGCAGCTGTTGAACTTCCACGATGAGGGCTGTGAGGGCGACATCCAGCGATGAATCTTCTTTATTGTCTCCAATGCCGAGCGAACTGCAAAAACACTTTCGTCCTTGTTGACCTCTCAACCTCATACATTGACAGGTGGCTACCAAATTCGTAACAACTGGTGCATACCTCGGACACATTCAAGGTTGGTTCTTGTCCTAGACTTGATGTCACTTTGATAGGCGCTGACAACTTTCTGGCGCCCTCAACAACGGAAGCATCGACCTCGGGCCACTCCTCTCATTCCACGCAACGAGTTCTGCTTCACGGTGCATGAACAGCTTCAGGTATCATTGAGGTTGCGCATACTTTAGCGTAGTAGTAGCATTGCAGTCAACAAGAGTGACCTCGCTGGGGATGAATCGTACAGCTATTCGTCCTCAACACTTCAGTTCTCTCTCTGTAAGGTTCTAGTATCTTGCTGCGTTTTGCTTCTCTTATAATTAAAAACCTTCCTATATTTGCTTTTGCAGTTCACTCAGTCTTGGAGCCAAGAAAGAAGATTCATCGCTGTTCGTCGTCCTCACGGCCCTCATCATGGAGGTACAAGAGCTGCAACGGGCCCTCTACTCATGTCCTCAAGACCCTCTTCAAGAAGGGAGCCAAGGTTTTGCACTCACCCCCACCTTGTAGCTAGAGCTTATTTGAGCATAGGCTCACCTACGTAGTTGTAAATAGAATAGCTGGCCTCATATTATGAACTCATTGCTTCCACCAGTCCTCATTTTCCACACACTTGTTAGTGTATTGTAATCTATGGGTTTCTTTTGTTCTTTTATTTCGGTTTTTGATGTGCCAGTCATTCGCTGTTTATTTGTAAGCAAATAAAGTTAATAGATGTATTCTTTTTCTGTCTATGTGTGTACACTACATTCTCATTCGTATGGTCCTCGGTTGGCTTTCTTCGTCGTTCTCAATCACTCATTGTTATCCGCATTACACGGCCAGGCTACCAGTATTTTGAGGGAAGGAAAATATGGTCAGGGAGCCATTTGGGCAGCCTGGCTGCCAAGATAGGTAGTGCGGCAGCCGGGAATGACACAGCACCACTCCGGCAGCCTGGGTTCCAAAATTGATAGTCTGGCAGCCGGGAATGACAAAGCCCCGTTTGGGCAGCTCACCAGCCAGGCTGCCATAAATCCAGGAATGAATCTAGACACTTTTGCTCAAAATTATGTGAACCCCTCTTATATGCTCAGGTTTTCCACGAATACGACATGTTTGGGTTCATTTTTGACAGTTACCAATTCAGAACTGGGTGAATGTGGAAAGTGTCAGCGTATAGGTGCAACGATGAGCCATTTTTCAAGAAATCTCAAAAAACGAATTAAATGTTCCGCAAATTCATATTTTTGACCGTCAGAACTTGCAGCTCGACAAATAATGTACTGTAGGATTTTAAATGCTGCCCAATAGAATTTTATTAGCGCTCACACTTTGTAGTCTAGGGTTCGCGAGCCCGTTTGGCTTGTCATTACATGCCGTGTTCTATATCCTTTTTGTCGTATGCAGCCTTGGTCGCCCGAATGAAATGTCTGACAAGAATCATCTACAGTACCCCAATGCAAGGAGTATTGCCATTCTCTTGCCGCACATTTCTCCATTTCTTATCGAACATCGAGAGATTAAATTGTCATTGAACATTCTTCGTAAATAACTTTTTTTATTTTCTTCAGAGTAATCTATGAAAATTACATACTCGATGGTACAACCCGTGTAAAGTACAATTTGACTGCGACAATTTGAAGTAATCTCAATTTGGCAAAACGTCAGCTCAGAAGTGAATAATGCTTTGTTGCTTGTACGAGCTCCTGTATGAAACTCATTCTATGTACATTTCGCATTCAATCAAGTGAACACTGTGCATATCAAAAATCGTGAAAGAATTGTCGACCCGTCACTTCAAAATCCGATGCCATTTACCTAATATAGTGCAAAAATTGTGAAATCCTAAAGTTGTGGTTCATATTTACAGTGACACATTGAGGATACCGGATGTAGTTATTTGAGGTGATCAAAAGAGTAAGGCATTAAATGTAAATTGACCCGATTCTAATACCATAATGTATAAAAAGCACTGAGACAAATTGTCTACTGTCTACAAATCAACTTGTCCATCGGGATAACTCGACACATCTGATGAATAACCGCTAACAAGACTCAATGGCCCGATTGTATGGCTGATCTGCACTTGAAGGGCATTCCTTAAGGCAGGATTACTGTAAGAATACTGTATTCTGTCATCTCACCTATCTCGCAACGGTCTTCTTCTGGGAATACTCCTGCTCCGTCTCGTATTGCGTGGCTGTCGATAGTACTGTAATGCATTACCGTAATCAATCGAAAGGTGCTGGGCCTTACCTCTCTGATAGCATACGATACATGAATGGGAGTTGCAGGACCTGCGTATGGATCAAGAGGAACAGAAAGGAGAGGTCTCAACTGGTCACCGTCTTCTTCGAATGATGGCATCCTCAAGAGTTAAACAATGTTACGGTATTCGTTATGATAAACCTGTGCATGCTTCCTGAAGTCTCCCCTCTCACAGTTGTGGTTGGTCCTCTCTTCTCAATCTTCTCAATTTCTGGCCATCGTTTCTCCACAACATCAAATTGACAAAGAGGACATCTGACAATGAATTGTCCTTTATGAAAGTACATAGATTGAAGTATTGTACCTTCTCTTACTGAGTAGCCAAGGATCAACACAAACTGAATGGAATTCATGTCCACAAAAGAGAACTCTCAATTGTGTTCCTTCCACAAAGTCATCCAGACAAATGGAACATCTTTCCTAGAGCGAATGGAATGAACAGACAATGGAAAGAGTGCTCACTTGTCCACCAGTAGTACTCTGTGATACAGAATGAAGAGAAGAGAATCGAGGAAGGAGACTACCCAATCGAGTACGAACACAAGGAGGAATGTTCGTGGAGGATGATGTAGTCAGGAGTTTCTTAGATGAAGAAGAAGGTAACTGAAGGGAAAGAATGAAGAGGAAACATTCCTTCGTTGTTACCTTAGTGAACTTTCTTGTCTCCATATTCTTGAGTGCCTTCAATGCAAGTGCTCTCATCCACAAATCATGATGGGCTGTAGGATGCCATCGCAACTGTGAAAGAAAGACAATTTGAAGGGAATAGAGAGAAAGACACCTTGACAATGAGAATGGCTGATATGAGGACAACAAGGAATGCAAGGAGACAAATGAGAGAGATATTGAGGATTGTTGGACGGAAGACCTGAATGAATTGAAAGAGGAGAGAGAATGGGGATGAATGACCTGTAGTCTTAATGTTGCAGATTCTCGTTGTGACATATTGAGTGTTCCATCTGACACTCCTTCGAATTGTATCTCTGCATGTGCAACTCCTCCCAACTGAATAAAGGAATGTGTATAGAAGGGCAATCTGTCACTTACTACTCTTGTTTTGTCTAGAATGTCCTTCAATTTCTTTGTCTGTATTTCATCAAGAATGATCACAGGAATGGAAGTGGGTAATGACTGAAGATGTCGCTTCACTCTTCTCACAGTTCACAACACTCACATTGGGCTTTACATGTCTAGATAGTTTTGTTGCTGATCCAACAATAAGAGCGTGTGCTCCTGACTTCTCAACGAATCGAGCCTTGAATGTGTTGATTGGATGAGAATGATAGATTGTCGTCTCACTTGATTATCAAGGGCAACACATCCAGCAAGGAATGACTGTACAGTATCCACGAAGACAACCACTATATGTTTATTCACAGTGTGGTCTTTCTTGCCTGATTCACAAGCACGATAGTATGAAATCTGAAAAGGTCATTTCCCATTCTACTCTTGTCTTCCTTGTCTTTCTCCACTGCATCAAAGACTATAAATCTTGCACGAGATACCAATTTCCCGTTTGGTGAGAAGAGGCAAGACTCTATTTCCCCCCCCCCCTTTCATCGACTAATCATCACATATGCAAACGTCTTCATTTCCTCTTCTAAACGTGAGAATCAACTCCTGTCCTCCTATTTGAATAGACTCCACTCTCTTTTCTTCCCTCAATAGTATTCTCCTATCTTCTCTTATCACAGTAATCGACCCTCCACAATCGTAAACCCACAACCGGCCCTTTGGAATCGTAAAAGATGAGAAGCGACCGCCCTCCACCCCCTTTATCCCTCCCCCTCTCTCCATTCATATTATCTATCTCTATAGGATTACTGTTGTGAAGAGGTGAGAAGAAAGGAGCGATTAGGATAAGAAGGGACAAGGATTAGACAGGACTCAAAGGGGGAAAGGACTGTTATGGTACATTCAACCAACCACAGCTATATGTATGTGGGACCAAGTTTGATGACTAAGATCAAAAGATGCCGCCAGTGCAAGAAATGGAAGAGAAGGGGAAAGGAGCAGTGAGTGAGAGAGAAGAAAGTACAGACTGACAGACAAAGACTATCAAAGTGGCAAGAGTTGAAGACACTTTGTCCCCTTTCAATGGCCTCTCCTCACACGATTGAGGGAGTAGAGAGGATGCATTCCCATCATAAAGAAGGAAGAGACTCACATCTGGTGTTCATAAGAGACCGACTACTTTTTATGTCTTCCTTTGAAGACTAACAGTCTCCATTCATCTACCACCCACATTCCATCCGATAGAAGACACAAAAAGTGGTCGTCCTTTCAAATGTCAAGGGAAGACTAATGACTAGTACAATACTCCTTCCACCTCAATGAAATGGTCAATCTTCTCTTCTTCTCCTTCCAAAAGGAGCTCTCTGTCCAAAATCGAATTAACTATTTCATTGAACGAAGAGCCCCGAGGGGTCTCAAGGGGCGATTCTCCTGAAGCCCAATTCAAAAATCGGACACTTGTCCCTGATTCCCGCATAGAATGTTACAGTAAGAATATGCAAATAGAGGAGCAATCGTTGATGTATAGTGTAGTGGAATGACTCCCCAATGGGATATAAGGACTAACGCGTATTAATGGTCCATTCTCTCTCTCTTATGATGGACCCTTTAAAGTGAAGAGAGGGAGGGGGGGGGGGGGTTGATGGGGGGAAGGCACATTTGAGTTTTTTAGGGGGGGCGCGGTGAAGGGGGGTGAAAGGGGGTACGTATGGGAGAGAGAGGGTGAAGGGTACGTCGGGGGTAGCGGTTTAGAC
>JACMIF010001060.1:0-10365 GCA_014805445.1 Diplogasteroides magnus
CGATGTAGAATTGCCAGGAGAATTTTACCATATATAGCGCTTGAGGTACCTTTGAGAGCAATTGGGTGTACACATCAAAAGACTGGAAAAATTGTGGGTCCAAAAACAGAAAAATCGCCATATCTCGCGTAGATTTGAGATTCCCGGAAAACTCAAAACACGTTTTTTGCATATATTTTGATGCTCTTTCGAAAGATATATAACATGACGACCAAAACTCAAAAACAAAAATTTTCATTTTTTCAAAATGCATTTTTGAAAATCGGTCAATTTTGATGATAAAATTATGAACTCGCGGCTGAAGTGTATCCCACCCCTAGGTAGTTCACATAAAAAATTTCAGAATTTTTGGACAACTTTGAGTTTACTGTGCCACCCCTAGCCGGGTCCTACCCGGTCTTACACGGAACTCGATTTAATACATGCACAAAACAACCATATCACTCCTTTCTACATTTCGCTTGATTGTGCTTTCAGGTGGAAATTCCGAATATTGTTACTCATTTATTTATGCATACATTTTTTTGCTCCACTTATGCACATCAAAACGATTTAGAAGAATGAAAACACTGATAGAATAAGAAATATGATGAGGAAGAGAGAGCTAAAATAGGTAGTAGAAGGAAATCAAGCATTTTGCATCATTCTTTCAACCTCAGCGGTTGTCTCTAGTGGATCAAAGTGCAATAGCAACGGGCATTTATGTTCGTTGAACTTGTGCCTTCTCGACGTTGTCAAATGTACGTTACTATTGATTTTGGAACTCCTCTTTTCTCAAATCAGCTTGAGTTAACTGCTCGGGCGGAATGAATAATACAAAACGCTCAGAATCCCTTCTCCTAATTTCCGAGTTTTTTTGTGATAATCATTAATACTAGAGGGAAAAATGGAACGATTAGTGGCAATAATCGCAAAGTTGTTTATATAAAAATGAAACGCACACTGAAAAATGTCCCAAAATGAAGCGAAGAGAAGTAGAAGAAGAAGAAATTGTTAAACATAAGAAATCTGAGAAACGACAGAATGGTAATCTGGTGCATGTGGTGCTACGGTATTTAGCGAGTCTGTATCATCGGATCTAGCAGAGGGATTACTGTGGAAAACATTTGGATGGGAATAACTCGGGATTATAATGAAAGTTGCAAAATAGTGGAAGCTTGCTATTCATACAGCGAGAACAAGCTATTATTTCTGGTCAATCGAAAGATATCGCGGGTGCAAACGTAAAATTGTAGTTTTGATGCCAAATCGGTCTGGGATATGGGTGCGGAGGAGGAGGAGGAGGTCTTGTCAAAATTCACAAAGGGAAGAAGCTTAGAAAAAGGGGCGGAGTCAAGAGTGAGCGGATCTTAGACGATCTGGATTCCGGTGATGTCGACGTCGCCTTGGATCTGAAGTCCGACGATGTCCTTGGGTTCGGTACGGTGGGAGAAAGAGGCGAATCGCTCGCCGTTAACGAGAAGCTGAACAAAAATGCATTAAAAGAATGAACCCATATAAATATTTAGAATGTCGATATTTTAGTCCGCCAGGATAAAATGGACAATTGACATTATTATCCCGAAACACAAAATTCCCCATACCCAGGAATGATTTTAAGAACATTTCACAAGGCAAAAATGTGTTTCGCGAATCCTTTTCAATGTGTTGTATTGCGTTCTGTTCAATATGTATTCCATTGCCGTTATGAATAATATCACGAATTTAATCACCAGATAAGCAAACTCCTCGTTCTTGATCTCAAGATCGAATCCGAGTCCCTGAAAAACCACATTCTTTTTGGTCCCGACCGGAAGACTACCGTACCTTCTCGAAGGGCATCTTGCCGTCTCTCTCCTCATTGCCCCACGCGCCTCCGACGAGTGCGTTCCTGACGACGACCTAAAGATCAAAGATCAAAGATCAAAATGCGGAAGATCAGTAGTTAGTCCGAACACAGAAGAGAGACATGCACAGTGAGACAGTACTCGAATGGTTCGTCTTGAGAGCCTTTGGGATGGGCAGTCCCTGGGCTTCACAAGACTTGGGTAAGGACCCAGCCATTTGCTCTTATATCCATAGTGACATCACAACTTCTACTCGGACATTTGCGCCATAGTGGTGTCGATTTTCCCACAACAGCGCAAACAGCCAGAGCAGACGTGATTTTCACCATAGTATTGTGAGAGCAAACGGCCTTTTGTCCTTAATTCTTACTTCTGGAGGGGGGATCTCTTCGAATATCAACTCCTTCTCCTTTTTCTGGAATCGGTTAGTTCACAGTTTCCCAAAACCCGAACCCATTTCCCATGTTGGCTCTTCCTTGAGCGAATAGCTTTCAACAGAAAATATTGCTCAAGAAGGAGCCGAAACACAAACCGATAAGTGCGGGAAAAACTGAGGTAAGGTGCAATTTCTTAATTGAGTGTTTAGGATTTTCTGTGATTTCCCAAATAACGTAACACGACAACACAACACGGTCAACACTCATAAACATACTCCGGGCTTTATTTTGCCGCAGATAAATGGAGCTCCTTTTGCCTGAAAACGGAGTTTGGATTCTTCTAAACCTCATATAAATTGATCCATAATCAATTGAGTGAAATATTTGTGGTCTATGTTAGGGTTGGCAGTTCGTGTACGAAATCAGTTATGTTTCACGGATGCTATATAACATATATTTATAGAGTCAGTGAAACATAACCGATTTCGTACACTAAATGCCAACCCTAGTCTATGTGCTACTTATGTCGCATATATACGACATAGGCTATGTGGGTCGCAAAGAAAAAATTGCCATCTCTTCAAAAACGGAATCTTGCGGATAGTATGAAATCACTGACAACCCGTGTACTTTTGATCATATGAATAATAATTTGTAAAAACAATCAATAAATCAATAATGGAAATCAATCGATATTCACCTTCTCGTTGAATCTCGGATTGAGATGCAGGGCGATGTCGCCGTTCTTCATAAGCAGATTGATGTTGAACTTCTTCGCCTTCTTCTCCGGAATACCTAAGAGAACCCCGGTTCAGATATGTTTCACAGCTCATCTCATTGTAAAGAACCCTGTATACTAAGGAGTCATTTTTAGGACGTTATTGACTGCCTTTGATTTCAATCCGTCTAGGAATCAAAGGTTGTAAATAGCGTCCCAAAGGGTGACGTCTTACTCTACTCCAGGGTGTGTTTATTTTTCAGAGCAATCTTATGATCTCATAAGAGCTATGAATATTGTTCAGATCAACTATCGGATCTCTAAAAATAACATACCATAGATAATGAGCGACTTTCCAGGAGTGAGACCTTCGCCGGCGATTCCCGACTCATAGGGGACGGGCTAAAAATAATTATTATAATTAAAAAATATTTTTAAAATATTTAAAAACCATGCCATTTCCATTCCCACGCGCCTTTCCTAGTCAATCGGGGGGAATGTTATTTGGTGCTGGGAGGGTAGTGCTCGAAACCGTAATTTAGTGGTATCCGTACTACTATACGGAATCCGTGAATTAGTACCCTAATGCCCGGATTCAGCGTGGCGCCGCATCGGCCGCAGATAACGCGTGCAGTGCGAAGGTTGATCACATCGGCTAGTCTACGCTTACGGAGGCTCTCCGTGAAATCAAGAGCCAGAGGCACAGGCTGAAAGGAAAACCGGCTCGGATATGTTTCACCTCGAACATAGAAGTCATGTTGAACCTGGTCAATGATTCTTGCTCTTCAACTCACAATAAGTATGCACAAATACTATTAGTTTCAGTATTACTACAAATCCACTGTACCTATATCTGCCTGCACAGACATTTCACTATGTTTCACGAAAGAATGAAATGCTCAGATTTTTATTTTCAGTGCTTTTGTCTTCTTCAATTTCGATTTGACGTTAAATAACCCTATCATATCGTTAAATAACCCTACCAATAACATTCTTCCAGACATTTTTCTATGTTTCACGACGTAATTAATTGCTGATATATTCTATTTTCAGTGCTTCCTTCTTTTTAGTTTTTGTTAAAGAACCCTATCACCCCTTTCGCTGCAGGACCCCCTCCCGTTCCCAGTATCGGGGGTGGTCGTTACCCTTTTTCTTCTCCTCCTCCCGATGACACCATGATGGAGCGGAGGCAATCAAGCACTGCCACTTGCAGGAACGGACACTCTCAGTCATGGAGAAGAAGAGGAGAGAAGAAGATGATGGGTTGGAGAGTAGGGTTCCTAAATCGGCAAATTTGCCGTCATTCTTCTCCGGAGCGCAGTTGTCTCTCACCCTCTTAGACGACTGCTCTGCAGAGAAGAATGACGACAAATTCGCCGATTTAGAACCCCTATTGGAGAGTAGGGTTGGGATAGGGAACGCACTTTCAGAAGTTCTAACCTCCATAATCTCCACCGAGCTGTTGTCTCTCGCTTCGATAGACGACCGCTTGGCGGATATTGGGCAGGTTTCCGAAATGCGTTCCCAAGTAGGGAAAGCAAGCAGAAGTGCATTTCTTCGCCGTCAAATTTTCTCGAAGCGATTGTCCATCGCATGAGAGAGACAATCGCTCGGAGGGAACAGACGAAAGAGAAAAATAGAATTTTGCTTGCTTTCCCTACGCTAGAAAGAAGATGATGGGATGGAGATGGAGCGCCCGTATATCAAGCATAACGACCCGAGGCACTCAAAGCCCAGGAGTGAATGAAAAACAGGTGGAAGACAGTAGCGCCATTTGCGTTGTCATGGTGAAATGCCATTATCTCACCAGTACGACGCAAATGTCCATGGCGCTTTTGTCTTCCACTTTGAAAACACCTGTTAAAGAAATGCTCGTTCAATATGGGTTTCCAACATGGCTACTTTTTATTTAGCATGTGTTTAGTAAACATTCTTCCTACCACAATGGGCAAGCTCCTCAAAATAATGCTTGAATGCTATTCCTGATGCTATTCATAGCAAGCGTCTTTTCCATGCTATTCATAGCAAGCGTCTTCTGTGGCAAACCCCCGGCCCTTTGAATTTTCTTCTTGGTGACTGGTCAGACAGCAGCCCATATAAGTCGAATCACAGCCGTCCCCCGGAACATCCCGTCAGCTGTTTTGGCAGAATTCCACCCCACACTCCCGCCCTCTCCCACCCCATCTCGTCTCTAGTAGAGTATAGAAAGACAACAGCCTGGAGTAGAGAGAGGAATGGGATGGGCTCTGCGGCGGCCCACTTAGATTCTGCCGCCTTGTCCCATTCTAAGTCTCGATTAGGGGCATTGGGCGAAAACAAAAACCGAAGAGTTCCGCAAAAAGACGACTCGCGCGCTTTTCCCGCCCCAAAAACAAGGAACGACCTCCCGCTGTCTCTCGCTGATTAGGGACAAGAACGGAACAGAGGAAAGGGGGGTATATGAGCCCTAACTCTAAACATTCAGGCTCATTTGGTATTCAAGATGGGCTTGGAGAAGAGCATCTCAGCCCCCCAGGAAATGTTTTTTGGTTGAGATCCCACGCCCGCGACTAATCCTTGTTGCCACGACATCGTCATTTGGAGAACAGAGTGAACAGAAGCAATTGCGAACTCATAAACCCGGTGATGGCAAAGAGACTGGTTGCGGTAGGTATCGCAAACTGACGAGAATCGCAAACGGACATAGTACTTTCCTCCCCACTGTACGTGGTTGAGGATGACGTCGCCGTCGATGGAGAGATGAGTGACGTGCTGCAGAGGAATGCGGTGCACGAACGCCTTGACTTCTTTCTGAAAATGTAAATTTCATATTTTTTTTAATATTCAATGTTTGCATTTCTGAGGATTTTTGCTCCTTTTTTCATAAAGAACCCCCATAAATTCCTGCGTCTGTATTGGTGATTGAGTATTATTTTATTTGCTTTGTTAGACGACAAGTTCCAAGAAAATCGTGAACGTTCATTCTCTGAGAGGATATTACAGCGGTGATGCGTATCACTTGTTCATTTATTTTTTTTCATTGCGCCGAGTGGGTGTTTTCACTATGAAAGGGACTTTTTTTTGTTTTTCACAGCAGTGCTCGGTGCTTGTCTGTAAATTGCACCCTTCCAAAGCACTTGTTTTTTCACTAAAGCTGGTCAACAGCCGTTCTGAAGTGCGGGCTAGGGGTTCAAAGTCGGTAAATTTGCCGTCATTCTTCTCCGCAGCGCAGCTGTCTATCACGAAGTGAGATGACCGCGCTCCGGAGGAGAATGACGACAAATTTGTCGATTTAGAATCCATACTGTGGACCGAAAGCAGTGGGGGAAATTATTCCGTTCCGTAGCACCACTGTGTCCCTCTATTCTTCCTTGTTTTTGAGAATTTGCATTCAACCAGTAAATACATTTGTCTTTTACTTCGGACAACTAACTGCAAGGGATCGTGGATTGGAAGCAGATAGTGCTTCTGGTCTCTTCCCCTTCCCCTGCACTTCGCTATCGCGATGGCAATTTCCTTCCACTTTCTTGGAACGAAAACTTCCTGTTACTGTTCCACTAAAGTTCACCAACGTCCTTTTCGCGTACTGTCAACACAGAAATCAGCGTTAAAAAACCCAATTTCAGCCCTTCTTAATTGTCATCAACTAGACTACAGGGGGTTCAAAATCGGTAAATTTATCGTCATTCTTCTCTGCCGCGCTGTTATCTATAAAGGAATGAGACAACCGCGCTGACGACGAATTTGCCTATTTTGAACCCATACTATTTAGACTGCGAGGACGTTGAAGTCCCTCCGGAACGCCACATAGAACGTCTTTCCCCTCGGGCGACCTTATTGCAGATTGAGTGAGAAGGGGCAAGATGCCAAACAATTTGCCCGACCACCCTCTCATTCTTCCACTCTCAAGTCTTCTTCCAAATCAGAGATGGAGCATCTGCGAGAAGAGGAATGAGCCGAGAAATCTGCGGGATATGGCCCGCACCCACCCACTCTGCCCCATCTCATCCTTCAGTGCCAAATGAGGCGAAAAGCTCAATTTGATTGATAGAGAGGCGAGATTGCACCCCCATAGCGTTCCCCCAAATCAGTAAAGTCCCATTTGGGTCGGTTCTATGTTTGCGCTCTCCACCAGCGTATTTGTCTGCTGGGTCTAGAGATGAGCCGGTGGAAAAGGATGCAGAAGGTCGGATTCAAGTTCTCCACGGCCGCTATATCTCCTGAACAGGAGAGCAGAGCTGAGGAGAGAAGCAGAAGGCTGGAGTTATTAAGGGATGGCGTTCGAATCAGAGCCGATTGCCCCTCACCCAATGTCAAGAGTTGGCAGTGGAAGAAAATTGGAAATTGAATCGCCAATGAGTGGGCGAGTTTTCCCCCCAGAGACGCGAATTTCTGGATTTCGTTATAAATAAGTTCGGCTGAGTTTAGGTCATCAAAATGGACATTGTAAATATCGAGTGCATTACGTTTCAACAGCGCTATTTCAAAGGCGTTGAAACAATTAGATCGCTGGAGTGTGATTCATTGGAATGTTGTAGTTGCAAAAAATAACGAAAAAACATCGTTTCTATGTGTTTTTGACTAGTATGACGTCATCAATCGATAAAGATCGATTATATTGTTAAATAATGAGAATGTGAATACCGTACCCTATCGAAGGAGACGCTGAACTTGTCGTCATGAGCACGGATTCGGATGTCGAAGGAGTCGCCCTGAAATAAAGAAATTGTAAATCACCTGGTTTTCAAGGCAACAAGGAGTGACTCACAATTTACGGGCTATAAAACAAGCCATTTTTTTAGGTATTGACACTACACCAGTAGTTTTATGACTTGGTTGAGTCACATAGGAATGCTGTCCGAGGACTAACAATAAATTTGCCGTGTGCATGTTTTGTGGCCCGTTTTGTTGTCTTTCATCTTTCAGTAAAGTGGAAACATGTGTCTCCAAAAACCCAGCGTAACAAATATGTTTCTTACATTCAATATTTTGTTTGACTTTGATCTCTCATTTGATGCTTTCTCAATCTTCACCATCAGTAAATTAGGTTCTGTATAATGGTTCGGTTGGGGTGACTAATGTGTCCTATTGTTTTTCGGGTACATTGTAGCACCCGTGACCGAGTCGAAGTGCAAAATGGCACTCGCTGTTGTTTTGCAGCATCTCTCACGGTGCTTGTCGTTGGTCGCACCCCCGTTGACAGAATGGGGGAATATTCATCTTCTGCCTCACGCACTCTTGCCCCCAGGACTACACTACGTCAAAGTCCACTGTCTGAGGGGATTCGAGCAGTCAACAGCGCGCCTATTTTCTCGCGCGTTTTTAAGTTCGCATGCAATATGCGTCAAAACTTGCTTGTCCAGAAAGGATTGTTGTTCTGTGCCAGAAGACACTTCACTCGCGGTCAAGAATGCGTTGTTCTATGCGTTGCAAGTCAATTCCCCCCGTCCTAAGGGATTCAAAACGTCAACAAGAAGTTGTGTTTTGCGTTTTGGGCCTATCGATGCCAAAGTTCATATTAAATCGCCAGTGTGGAAATTCCCCCTCAGTTGTCCTACCGAAAATAGCTGTGGGTGGGCGATTTATTGCAACTGTGGGTTCTCAAATCGCATTTTAATTTTTCTGTGTGGAGCTGATAATTGTTAGAATGAACTTGCAGTTCCAAACGAGCTTAAAAGTTCAATGAGAACTCGTTCCAAAAGACTTTTGCTTGAGAAAGCAGGAGGCTGGACTCTTTCAAGTGTAGCTTCGAGCATAAAAGGAGCTGGAGAAGACAATATTCCGTGGGAAAGGTGGCTGTTCTTCGCACATAATCAGTATTTGACATGCCCACAGAAACCTATCGCTTCTTGTTGTAAACAAGGACTACGCTGGCAAGGCAAACGGTTACAAGTGATACCTGATCCTACTTGAGCTTGAACTTTTAGCAACGTCCTTGTTCTAGCGCAAGATGACGATAGAAATGTGATATTCGCAGTTTCCAAGTTCTCCCCTTTCTGGAATTAAAAGTCACCTTCTTGATAGGGATCTTCTGTCGCTCCTCCTTGCCCCAGGCGCCCTTGGAGAAAGTGTTGAAGACGATCTGCAATTAAAATTATTTTAAATTATTTTCCCTTTTTCTTAGGTATGCGACATTTCATTGTAGCAAATCCATTTATGAATGTGTAGGTGGCCCAGACGAGATATCCACGTAGGAAACACAAATGTAAATTCTGATACAATTTCGTGGCGCCGAGGGGGGGGGAACTTCGTATAAGGCCTTCCACAACAATTTTTTTCGAATTTTGAACGTGAGCCATTCCTCTGAACTGCGGTATCTAGTGCGTCATTCGATTGCAAAGGCCACTGGTCGGAAGAGAATGTCAGAACAACTCCAGAAAAGCTAAACACACCCTAATGGGCAGCGCTCGATTTAGAACGGAAGCAGCCCGTCTGCTGGAAGGACCCTTGTACGTGCAATTCCCATTGTTTCTTTTGGAGGAGCAAAGGTCAGGGGGTTCTTGCCAGAGTGTTGCGAATGGGACGTCTAGCAGCCCAAGGCTCCTCAGCGACATTGTCTGTTCTAGAGACCGTGCATCGGATCACGAAGTACATTCATTTTCTCTAACACATTGCTGAGCTGTCGCATATAATCAACGCGAGACAACCGCTGGAGAATGAGTTAGAGAGTAGGAATGTGCTTCGAGGGCAGATTCCCGGTCTCTACAGCTACCACACTCGGAAGAGCTCGTGGAACCTTTCCCTGCATCCTTGACTCTTTCACTTCCACTGCAGATGCCTCTTTCAAGAGGTCTTCCTCCCACTATGGAACCTTTTCAATCCCAACAGGAAGTCCAAGGGTCAAACCTTCACCTACTCATGACCCAAGACACAAAGCGGCTTCCGATCAGAATGCATGAGGGTGTCGCGTTCAGAAATTCCAGCCCCGAAATCTCTTCCAACCCGGCCAGAGACAATAGGTCGGATGAGGTTTCGCCATTGGCACACTTAATGTTTGTGCCCAATGGAGGAGGGTATCCACACCCATTTGATTCTCCCACCGGAACCATCGGTCGTGCCAGCAAACATTCTCCACCGCGTCGTCACCGACGGGCCGTTAAAAATCGAGCAAACAGGTCGTTCCAATCGGGGTGGGTGGCCCAGGAAATTGACTATTTGAGGTATTTTAAAAGAATTTTTAGGCGCGCTCCCCTTCAGAAATTAGTACAAAAATTCAGCTGAACCAATTGCTCGAATTCATCCACTAATTTCTTCCGTCTCACTTTCTAGGATTGATTGGCCGGAAACCGCCACCACCTCGCCTCATTCAAAATGCAGTGCGTACTATGCGTGTGAGTAATTGTGTCGGGCCCAAGGGCATTAGTCACATGCGCGTGGTTTTCCGCTGTTTTTCGGTAATAACAAGTGTAAAGACAGCAAAACATGGATTATTTACAAACCATTCGCTGCCCCTTTTCAGCTTGAT